>JAUESI010000010.1:10124956-10141556 GCA_032275145.1 Synergus laeviventris | reverse complement strand
ATTTGTACCATATTTGACTATTATTGTAGTCGTCACAACCATAGTTTTTCCCGTGCAAAGATGATCATAAATGTACAAGTTCGAAAACAGTTTCAAAATATCTTTAAAAATTCCTCAGAACAAATTTATGACGTTCTACAAAATGTCTTTCAATGTATTAAATTATTCCTTTGAGATTGTTTTTTCTCCTTGGATGGGATTCTGAAATGGTTAATATATAATAATAGTAAAAGTGACCAAAAAAAATATTTCTATAAAAAGATGCAGAATGTGTCCTCAGAAGAAAATGAAAGCATTGAACAATTATTAATATCTTTGTATAATAAGATTATAGCACCTGCAGAAGTTTACACATTTTGGCATACTATACATAGTCACGATTAATTTTTAAGATCGTTTCCAAAGGGGTAGCTACTACGTGACTGTAATGCTTGGTATATAAGGGTGGACGAAGTAACGAAGGTCAAAGCCGAATTAATGATCAAAGCGTAGCCCAAGGGCTCTTGCTCTTATCGAGGAGGAAGGGTGAAAGGAGCAAAGGAGGAAAGGAGGGAAGATGAAGCCGAAACGCCAAAGAATTCCTCTGATAAGAGTTTTTCCTGGAAGATTACTTTTACCTTTATAATAACTGTCGGTGAACTTATTTCTTATTTCTTTTTTCTTCCGAATGACCGGTCCCCTCCTATTGTCTCATAACTTCACTGTCAGTTGCTCATGCTTCCGGGTTTTAGACAAGCACGTTTCTCGACGTCATGATTTATCAGTTACCACGTTCACGGCTGTGCGCAACTGTATCCGTTGGACAAAGTTGTTCCGAAATACGACGTCTGCTTCCTGCTGCTAAAGCAGAAGCAATCTAAGTTCTTGCATACGCTTTACGCTTCCAACCTGCCATTTTCGGGACATTGTGTGCGTAATTTCAGGGCCAGAACTGTCAGAATATGCCAAATAGGTGTAATTTGTGCTACTTGAATTATTGTCGGTTTTTTCAGGCATACTCTAGGGCCTAAAATATAGATAAAAATAATTTTAAACTAGTGATTTCACTGTCTTGCATCCTGTCAAATCGCATGTATACATATGAAAATAACACTAGTGAACTGGATTTATAGTAGCCCGGCCCTCTCGACGGTATTATTCGTTTTTTCGATTGAAAGAGATTATCTGCGCCAGGTTCAGTCAGATATGGCATGCGTATTATCGATTTGTGCCAATAACACGCGCAGTGTGCATTATGTATACATGGCAACATGCTATGTTACTGAGATACAAGCATTGAACTCATGCAGTTCTCCAAGCTGACAGCCTGGTTAGTGGCGACCGTATAGGCTTCATATTCCAGTAGGTACACGACGAAGAAAGCTCTACGACCTTCATGTACCTCGGTAATGGAGAGGCTGGGTGTAGAGTGTAATCGATAATGGACCGATAGTAATTTCAAAGGACGAATAGTGACAATGTGCGGCCACTTTGTATGCCGATACTTGTTCCCTCATGCCTATCATCAATTTTTTGCATGCTCATAAAATTCACCTTCTTTTGGTGAAAATCTACTTTTCTTTTTTCGCCTATGCATAATCAATGAGACACCTCGGTGATCCTTCACTGTTCACTCCTGAAAACATTATTTTCGTCATAATGTTTGTACAATATTCGCTTTTCTGGCTGCTATCATGCTGCACAATTATTTTCGACAATTTTAATCTGCGGGCGTTAGAATGCCCGGGAAACATTTTCATCATAATTAATAATATCCAAATACAAAAATGATATAAAATTACATGATTCCAATTTGAAATTTAACACTTTTAGACCCTTATAATGTGAATTAAATTGATTTTTTTTGTCTTTTTTGGTCAAATTCACAACGTTTTGAATCAAAAATACATTAATAATGCTGACAATTATTTGGAGTATTTGGAAAATGAACGTCCATCGCTGTTTTATCTTCCATTTCATTTTATCAATACACGTGGGTTGAATATTCTCTTATGAGTTTTATTTTTAAATGTTCTTTATTTCTTTCGAAACCTAACATTCATATATGATCTCAGAAAGTTATGTAATGAATCATTGATGTACAAATATAAGGTTAAAGTAAATTTTGAAATAGCCAACTGGTATCTAACAGTGAATATTGAACTCTTGCTGCTCAAAGTTGTATACTTAATTAATCTTTTTCTTGTCACGTGATCTATTCCCGGCAATTTAAATAAAGTTTATTCCATTTCGTAACACAATTTCCTGTTTGGGCATGTTTGAAACTTGGTTTAATTTACTTAGACAACAGAGGTTTCATAAATATGAAAGTCGTAGGGAAGTTTTCCTCGAGATTGATGTAGAAGTAACTTTGCGAGAGTTCTGTGCATCCGCCAGATAAGAAGTAATATCAAATTTGTGATGTTTTATCGGGTGATTCTAGTCACATGTTGCTCAAGTCACATGGGAAGGAATAGTATTAAGGGAAAAAAATTCGTTCCCACACTTCCAGGTAAAACTGCAGGTGCCAGAATAAACTTTGTTCTGGAGAATAATGTCGTTTCATAGACGGAAAGTAACGGAAACAATGAAGTTATTTAAATTAGATTCTACTGTTATTTCATATTTGTATTTCATACTTGCATTTCACGCACAAATGCAGGATAAATTGAATATCGTGAATTATTATAATTTGACATTTCTATCTTCTAATCTAATAGTAGTAGTCGAAGTAGCGAAAAGAAAAGCTTCTGTGGTTGTTCACATTTTACCACGCAGATGACTGGTTGCATTCCTCCTCTTATTCATCCGCTTCAGTGAGTTTATGTTTTACTCTCGTGATGAGCATACGAATGGCAGTGAAAAACGACGCTGTCAAATGTAAAAATCTCATTCAAACTGCTTAAATGCATTGTTTGAAATTAGAAACCTGACAATTTCTTTAATTAGGAATAGAATTTTGGCACTATTATAATATCTCATTTCTATACATACGATTATATGTTACTATAATATAATAATCATGAAGGGTTCACTCCATACCTTCGCAGTGTTGCTTTTGTTTTCACTTTTCTTTTTAAGATTTGAATTTTCTTAAAATTTCATAAAACCTCGATAACTTGTAAAATACTTTTAAATTCTTTAAAATATCATTAAATTTCTTGAAATACTTAGAAATTTCAACAAAAAAATTAAATCCCATGAAGTTTCGTTAAAAGCAGTTGAGAAATATCAATATCTTCTGTTTGGGAGAGAACATAAAAATATACAACACATATGTGTCGAGTAAAATTTCAGTTGATTCTATTCCAAGTGACACTTAGTGGAAAATATTTTCTCATCACTATGAGAGGCTCAGGTCTTATAAATAAGAATGTGCAATGGAGCAGATTGCATTTTTCCATGGCTCTTGCATCTTCGAGAATACGTAATGCCATTTAAACATGCGGAAGCACGTGCGATACAGCCGCCGTCCTGGCATTGCGCTACACTCATCCTTATTTCTTTTCTGAGCGCGTAAAGGTGAAGATTTAGGTGCACAGTGCACCACACAATAGTGGAAAGGAGTGCCGCTAGTAACATATCGCGAAGGGATATCGTGATTTAATACTATAGGAGATACGGGAAAGGCGTTCTGATTTCTTTTTCAGATGTTTGATTTATTTAGCACCCCTCCATATTCATATTCAGTCTCTGTTCGCGCGTCAACTTTCAAAAAGAAATCTTACATTTACGAAAAAGATGTTGAAATAATGCATACGATATCGCCAAAGTTGTTAGATAAAATGTCTTTATATTTTTATATATGATTTCTAAAGCAAAAATTGTCACTCCTATTTTTCTTCTTGAAAAAATTTAAAGATATTTTTCACAATAACGGAAAAGAGAAGAGAGTATACCATACTGTCATATTATATCTCATTTCTTTCATCGAAAACTTAGAGAATAATAGAGATAAAAGTTGAAGTTCCTCGTTACTCACGAACATTAGGTCCGAGTGTTAGATAGAATTGGTAAAAGTTTTAATCCAATTCGTATTTTTAATCTTGTTTGGTCGTTTGACGAGAAGCAGGATGATTGTATGAATTAGACGATACAGACACCCATCATTAGTATTATATCAACCTTAACCAATTAGAAATAATATAATCTAGAGAGAAAAGAAAATAAGTTTTTTTTTGTTTACACTTTTAACAACTGCGTTATTTTCCAGTTTTAATCGTACTAAAAGATACTTTTTCTTAAATAAATCCTTCTGTATAAAAACTTATAAAGATTATATTTCGGAGATTAAATCGTTTTTACTTTAATGGTCAAATGAAGTTCGCAGTGCAATAACAATTAAACTGGTTCTTCAAATGGAAATTATGTCGAAAATGTACGGTGTAACTATTTCATTAGAAATGTTCGAGCTGAGAGAAATGCTTATGAATATTACGGCACAGAAAGTGTGCGTTTTGTTGCGAACACCTATTAGGTCAAGTTTAGAGCAAACGATCCAAACTCTCTAAAGTTAAGTTTAACATATTTATGCTTATATAAACATATTTAATGGTCAGAGAGAAACGGCAGTAAAATAATAGTTAGAACCCTAATTGAAGTAACACATTTTGTCTGAAACAAAGTACCTATTATAATTATTTCTATGGTTATACTTAATGGCAATGTGATATGATTGTTTTGTACTCTTGAGAAAATAATCCACTAGCTGTACTCTCTCATTCTGAGTAAGTAAGAATTTTACTAATTATATTATAGTAGCCTTATATTTGGCTATTGAATTAGTAATTTCTCTACTTTCTACTAAGTACTAGTTTATAGTAATACCGTCGCACTACTAATTGAAATAGTAAGATTTAACTAATTCAGATTGAGAGAATATGCAATGTTTTTCTTTATTGTTCATTACATGTTGAATACTTTTCAAATTTGGAAACATATGTATTTTAATATAAAAATTTCAGCTTTTATTCTTCGACAATGAACCATTTTTTTTATAAGCTCATACATTATAATATATTATGAAAATATAAAAGATGATTGACAGTGCTAGCGTTTATTATCAGAACGTCACACCACATTATTAAAGGCGGTGAGATGAAATATGTACAGACCCGTACAGACATGTGTATAATGTATATATGTATAGCACATGTGAGTGGGGTTCAGTTTGCAGTGGTATCTCCTCCCTGCTATATCGTGTGTGGGAAATTGAAATTTTACTGCACAACACCACCATACACCGATTCTGTTTCCTCACCACAGCGATCGGCCAAAAGTTTTCATATACATATATATATATATATATATATATATATGTGTGTGAATTACATGTCAGTTCAGTATTGTTTCCAATTCGCAATCTGCATAGGAAAAATATAAACTATTTTCAACGGGTTGAAATATAAATATTTACTTGACGAAGTCTGAAATTGAATTGATTTTTCGAGAATGAAAACATCCCTTTTAAAGGTGCTTAGAATATTTAATATACCATTTTAGCAATTAAAATTATTATTTCCGGACGATAGTGTAGGAAGTAAAAGTTTATTAAGCTATCGCGTGACTTGAAAGATTTAAATTATTAACTAACATTAAAGACTTACACACACATTTATATATACATATGCATATATATATAAAGGATACGGTGTATATGTCGCAAAAAGTGGATAAATCTGGCACAGCGAGCTATGAATTTTTAGTGACTAGACGTGATAACGAAATGAAACAAAAGTTGGATACTCGCTATGTGGATTGGATTGTTGAAATTTTAAAGCTCAGCGATTTTTCGGGAAAGCGTAGAGTGAATGCATGAAGCATGTATCTGTGTGTGTGTGCGTGTGTGTGTATGTGTTTTGTTGAGATCCCTAGAGAAATAAACAGAACTATTCCTGGCACTGATTTCTATTCCGCTTTGCTAGAATTTCAGTTCACCGAGCCGAATTTCTCTTATGGTAACACTCGCTAATCCGTCACAGTTTGTGTATGCATGATGCACGATCCATACTCTCTTAATCTGCATGAATTAATAAGAAGTTACTAATGAAATAGTGCCAACCTTATTATTGATTCACTTTAGTAAGCCGTAATAAGTGTATGGTAGTTTTTAACTAAATGATTAGTAAAAATGCTTACTAAAGTGAATTACATAGTAAAAGAATTTCTGGCACTAATTTCATTAGTAACTTCTTACTAATTCAGATTGAGAGAGTAAATTTCATAATTTCCTTCCTTTCTTCCTTCCCTGAATTAGCAATTTCAGTCTTACTATAGAGACTGTATAATTTAATCAATTGAGATGTGTATATACGTATAAACACGATAGTATACCAGAGGAAGAAAAAAATCAATATTTTCTATTAAATTTAATCTTTTATATCACCTTCCAGAATGTTTATTTTATCGTGAAGTTGTAACGTAATTTTCGTGGCACGATTCTATTGTATTTGCACAGCTGCTTCGAACCCAGGTTGACATGTGAGGGAGTGACAAACAGAACTCTTTTCTTTGCGCACAGTATTCCTGGCACACATGCCACTTACTTCAAATCAGACCCACAGTCGACATTTATTAATGTTTTGGCTCAGCTACGTGTTTCATGCAATATGAGGTATTAAAAATATATATATATATATATGTTAATGCCTTTGTTGCTATAGAACCGAATAACACACTTCTATGGTATATATATAAGAATGTTTTTGAAATAAAGAAATTTGAACTAATTGATAGTAGTTTGTTACTAATTCAAGTAATGCGAGGTTTTTTAGTATTAAATTGTAAAACATTTATAATCTGTCATCACCAAATATATATGAAAAAGATCCGCAGCGAAGTTCTATAACAAAAAAGCTAACATATATGAGCTTTTCAAACACCACAAGGATTGACGCTAAAATTTTCTGTAGGTCATAAAAAAAAATCGTAAACCATCGCAACCAAAAACTGAAAAGTACGTACATTGACATCGTATCGCTTGCAAAGGGCGAAATTCCATTAAGAGAGGTGTTATCACTGCTCCACATTTCCATGTCATACAAACATATACTCGTCAATACTGTGCGTTAATTAATAAGTGCTCCAATTTCACTGTTCAGCATGTGTTTGGAAATTAGATATCCGGAACATCCGCGTGCAAAGCGTATATATAATATCCCCAAGGGAAGAATAATCCTTTGCCCTAGAGCGTAACCCGTGAGTATGTTCCGATAAAGTATTACTAGTCGTAAATTCCACGCAAGTTCCACAATTGAATATTCAAATCTTCATAATCCTCCTTCGGTTCCTTACTCGAAAATTCTCCCAGAGCTCCACTATTATACTCTGAGCATCCTTTTCAACCGAGTATTTATACTACTCTTTGTTGAAATTTCAAGGTACGTATTTTAAAATATATGTATACATAAAAAAAATTCTAGGTATATATGATTTACATTTAGAATTTTTTAAAATATGAGTTAACAAATTTTTTCTCCTCATCTGCATGCTTATTGGATTACTTAAATCCTTTATATGGTATATGCATATCCTTTATTCATATTCTTAGAATTTTCCTGCTAAAAAAGTAGTACTTAATAATTTTGTTATGAATTATTCATTTCCAACAAACTTTCAGCATTTAATTTCAACTTGTACAACGCAAGAAACATAACTAAGATATTATTCCAATTAGTATAGATTCTCACTCAGAGAGTCTCTTATATGGGCAAGTGTCCAACTGTCCATGGACAACAAAATTTAGATATAGTCTTTTGATTATAGTAAACGCAATTTATACATGTGTGGTATTTATGTTCAAGTTTAAACACAAATAAGAAGTGTTAAAAATGCAGGCTTTCATTGAAAAATATAATCTTAATATATGTATACAATGCTTTCACTCGAAATCTTTATTTAAGCTTTTAAAACGTATTACTGAATGCAAAAAATAACACGATTCTACAGCTAAAGAGATAATTCCTAACTAAATATTCATTTACTATATAATACATTGAATGAGATTTTTCCCTCTTATTTTCTATAGAAGTGAAGCATCTCTCTGAGAGCTCTTGAGAGTTTTTAGTCTTTTTACATTAGCTCACTTTGAAACTGACGATTCAGCTTCATGAAAATCCTCGAAACCCTGTGATCCATTAATCTGTTTTAGCCAATTTACCCTACAAACAAAGATTCTATTTAAAAAAATTTAATTTAAATGCCAAAAAGAAATTTAGACAACATTACGTCAAGTGTGTACTGTAAAAGCACAATTTTTGAAAGTATGTGAAACACGTTAAAAGTAACAGTTTTAATAGTACCTTTGCTGCTAACTTTAATGCGAAACTTTTTTACGAGTTTTTGTACTATAGTTTTGATTCGCTTGAGTTCGCTTTTTACCCCTGTGTTCGCTTGGTCTCGAAACATATTGGACTTTGGGGAAACTTTAGACGAAACGAGGCAACTAAAAAAAAAGCTTATTCTCGGTTAGGTTAATGAGGGAAAACATTCCATCAGGTTCGTGGTAATTTTGGCCTTTCTTTTATAACACAGTCGGCCCTCGATTACACCTTCCTCTGGCTCAGTATGCGCTTCACCATTTATTTAATTAATTCCGCGTGACCCTGCACAACGAGGGAATTCAGCAACATCATAGGCTTGTGTCTCCTCAGAATGAAACTCGTTTAACGAATTACCTTTTGCGGCACGTAATGCGCATCTCGCTGCTTCAGCATTAGTCTTCTAACATAAATGCTCCTGGAAATTGATCCCGGTATTAATGGCATTATTCCACCAGGAATACTTCTTTATAAGTATATACACGGTTCAAGCACATCATGTATTTCAAGTTCATACTCCACTGATTATTTTTTGTAAAACATTAATTTAGGGCTGCCCCCAGATTTTCAACTATATCTTTACTGATACAAAAGTTTCACTTATAAATCAAGGACTTATTTTAACGTCGACAAATCTGAGTACACATCTGAGAAAGTAGTTTAAATTAAATAAACAATTTATCTATTCAATTGAATTCTGGCATAAAATATCTCTTTAATCTGAGTTGAGCTCTATTTTACATTTTATTTTTCTCACTTCTTTGTACTCTACAGTAAACCTCGCTTTCATTGCTTTCTTTGCGAACTCCGTACTCGTAACTGTATATACCTATAAAGGCTTCGCATGTGTAATATTTTAACCTTATCTGAATGCCAAGTTCTTGTTTAGCATAAGGATTTTTGTTTTGTCTACAAGCTAACATGCAGCCTTTTTGTAGACGTTCATTCTGCTTAGATCTACTCGTCTTGCGAACAATTACACGCTTAATGTGCTAATTTAATCTCGGAAGGTTCCCGCATGTAATTTGTGAACAAGAACATTTCTCATTTGTAGTACCCAATGAATTTAAACAAGATTTTAAAACAAGTAATCGTTTCAAAGGTACAGACGTTACACAAATACTGTAAAATAAAACAATACAAATAAAATACTGTACAACACAAAGATAAAGTTCAAATTATTCGACATTTTATTTATTAAAAACTAGAGCTTTTATACGAAAAAAATTTGAATTAAAACAAATAATTCGAGGAAGTAATTAAACATTTTTTTATATTTGACGAAAATGTGGTAATTCACAACATTCGCGTTAATTGAAAGAAAAGAAATTATTCTAATGCTTTTTAATACTACTAATTGATTAGTGAATGTAATGTGGATGCAATATCATATAACACAATTCTTGCGATTGATGCGATCGCATCGAGTTATGGTATATTACATGATTTGCGTACACCCAACTAGCATCAATTATTATCATTACCTGTCATTGCATAATCAAACTGACATGTTCATACGTGTATTGTATTGCATTATGTGTTTAGGTATTCTCTCATGCACGAGACAACATTTATATCAACATTTGCCATCATATGAGAAATGCTAGTAATGCTACAGTGTGCGGGCATACTGTCAGACCTGAAATGTTCGTACTACTGACGAGCGAACGTATACTGAAAACTCAACTTGAAGAGATGTTTGCCACGGTCTTCTCATTTAAATGAAATGTTTTTTTGTGTTAAAGTCAACCACATATGTGTAACTGAAACTATCCACATCGTTACGTGCTAAAAGCAAACAAGCGATTCGTAAAGAACATTTTGCAATTCTAGACGGGGTTTTATTCTATTTTATATAAATTCTTTCACGTAAAAGGTAAAAAGATTAGGAAAATAAAAATAAAGTTAGGGGTATTTGTAGAGCGCTCTTAGTATTTAATGTAGAATAAATCAAACTTTCGCTTTATATACTTATAGGATTTTTTATATTTAGAAGCTTTTATATATTCACAGTTATCGATTTTCCAATAACGAATCGTATTGGTTTCATATTAAGAACTAAAGCTTCAGTATATCTATTGAAAATAAATGTCGATCCTCACTCGGTATCTTAAACTCTTAAACCCGATGAATCGTTAGATGCTATAGAATGCATTACTATCACTCCACTTGTCTCGAGATGCATTTCAACACTACACTTCAGTAGGATTTAAAATAAATCACTCTGCAACTTTCAAGTAGAAATTGTGTATAACGTATATATTATGAATAAAACAAAATAAAATGATATAATTGGTTTTATATATGTATAGATTTTTACATTCTCATCAGTTTCATAATACATATGTAGACGCAAGAAAACTGGAATGTGAAAGCAATAAAATTTGAATAATAAAACAAAGCTGCATACCCGAATTAAGGGCATGTGATACTTAGAAAAATTATTCATTTTATTTATTGATGTTCAAATAAACCCATTTTTCGGCCACAAAAATAAATATTTTGCCCTAAAACTTTGGAAAACGGTAGAGAAAATTAAAACGGACCGTTATGGACTCCTTTTATCTTGCATAATGAAAAAAAAGCTCCCTTCTGCTAAAATTGAGGTTAACCTCAAAGTGTCAAATGCTTTACCAATTTTAGCAGAACGAAACTTTTTTTCATTATGAAAAATAAAAGGAATCAATAACTCTCCTTTTTAATGTTCTCTACCGTTTTCCAAAGTTTCAGGGCAAAATATTTATTTTTGTGGTCGAAAAACGGTTTGATTTGAACATCAATAAAATCAATAATTTTTCTAAGTATCATATGCCCGTAAAGCCTTCAATTAAGAAAATACGGATTCGAAAAGTAGTTGAGAATGCCATAACTGCAGTCGTTTCAATTCCTCCTGTATTTGAAGACACAAAAGCTCGCGTCACGGGCAGTGGCGAATGAACAAGTAATAAAAGTCACAGCACACTTTTCTTTTTAACTAAGAGTGGTCTACCACCAAAGGTTCTCAACCCTCTTCATACAGGGGTCAAATATATTTTCCATTATTATTTTCTAATCATTTTTCTTACATTGGTTTGCTACAAAATTGTTTATAAATACATAGAAAAATAGTACCGTTAATATTTAATAATAAACTGAATATTTCTTAAACTTTCGAAAGTTTAAGTACCGACTAAGATTGAAAACCACTGATAGAAATGGTATACCTTTTGTTAGCTTCTTTTATTCCTTACCGAGAAGTTCTTACTATACTTATTCGCAAACCAGAGACTATTTTTGAATTACACTGGAGTGAAAGATGAAAAAGTATCTTGACAGACAGAGCGGTTGTCACGCTTCCAATTTTAGGTATATTTATTGTAAACCAAGAACAGCTTTTTACTTTGCGAGTATACAGCAAACTTGAGATGGTTTTGGAGCTTATTTGAAAAATTTTCTATATAATAAAAATGAAAGGAATTATTCTATACGATGAAGAATATTTCTCTTTGGGGTCAAGTGTTTGAAGTCCTGAAAGTATGATGGTAACACAAAATCTGGAAGTGTTGCTGCTAATTAACCTAATTTTAACACTCAGCAAGAAATGGATATCAAACATACACAATCCTAAGATCGCAGTATGCGAAAATGCATTCTGGAATGGTTTAATCTTGTATCTACTTATAAAATCAGTGCGTCAAACTTTACTTTTCGTATAAGATAGTTCACAAAGGGGAGGGGGGTGTACTTTCTTATAAAAATTAAAATAACCCCTAATTATTGCATTATTATTATTATTATTGTTTTTATTATTAATATTATTATTATTATCATTATTTTCTTTCGAATTCGAATGTCAGTTTCAACATTCAATCTTAACTGCAAATCTGGAGGTGATGTCATTTCCAAACTTTAGTTTCAAGGTCACAATCTTTCGGGAAAATATGCCGTGACGATTGTAGGATATATAGGGTATTCCTTAGACTGGGAAAGAAGATAATTAGAAGCGATTCCAGCTAAAATTAAACTTGAAATGAGATTATTTCTGTTCTGCTCTTTCCCCTTTTATCCTGCGCTTCCTCAAAGTCTTATTTGAACCTAATCCTCATTTGCTCACCAGTGCTGGCCCATTTCTTTTTCTTCTCGCTTTAGTCATTTTCTCGTAAATCTTATTCTACTTCATTCGCCACATCACAAGGAGATTAATCCGCCTGACATAATGACCGTTATCGCTCAAACTTAGAAGTTAACGGTCTCTGTGCGCATCGCGGTAATTTCGTAGTCTCCCTTTTACATCTTCCCTGCTTCTTTAATCAGAATAATCAAATAAGAAGATCACTAAAGAATTGATGATTTCTAGGAAGAGAATTTGTAAGCTTATTAGTGCTCTCAATTGGAAGAGATTTAAGTGAAACAGAGAATCATTATTATTATTCATTATACTAGGTATTAAAAATGTAAGCTTTAGCATTTTTTACGTCTGATATACTTGTATTGCGGATTATTTCTTCTCTTAGGAATGTAATGAATGATAAAGTGACGATCTAAGGTTGGAGGTCAATAGATAACATATATTTAGAACTGTTCTACTTACATTTTACATGAAATTTTAAACGCTAAAAGATCTTTCAGCTTATACTTTTCAGACATGAAATTGAATTTTTTTTTAAATCATATTTTTTATTACCGAGCACGTATTTCATTTATAAAAATAATTTTTCATTTCTTGTAGATAATGGTGGTTTTGAAACTCTTATTGTGAGTATATTGACAGTAGTGGTTGAGATGGAGAGCAAACTTATACGAGGATGAAAATCTCTGTAGTGGTAGGATAAGAGACAATACATAACCTTCTCATACTGACTTGAAGAGCACGTGAACAAGTTGGATCACTTCACAACTTTACCTACTCTCCAATGGCATTATGTCGTTAAAATAAATTTGAAAACAATTATTGCAGGAAAGAGAGTTACTCCAATGTTCACGGAGAAAAAAAAGTTGCAAATAATTTTTCATCTCTGCTCATCTCTCAGAAATGAAAAATTCCGTATCTATAGATTTTGTAGACCGACGAGATTCATTAGCAAAACGAAAAGAGATAAAATTCAAGAATTAGATTTGCATTTTTAGAAGCGTACGTATATATTTAAATAAATCGAAATCAATTGGGGGGAAATATTTTACATTATAGTGGAATAATACTTTTTTGTTTTTAGTGCATTAAATAATTTGTAGGTGGGCTGGATGTTCATCCTAGGTTATTTAAATTTTATTTTATTTAATATAGCCAATAATTCAAGACTATGGCAAGAGTGAAAATATGAAATAGCAGGACGTAGAGTTGTAAAATTGTTGTGCAATTTGCTGACCTGTGTGGCCGGAAACGTGGTATGTACTGCGCGTGATGATTGGCAACAGGAAAGGTTTTAGAGATTACGTGCCATTGTCTGTTACATCCGGTTAGTTAGAGATAATTTATCCTTAACTGTGAATTTTTCTCCTCTCAAAGCATTTTTCACTTTATCAGGCAATTTTTAGTCCTAGAAATCAGATAATTGATAACAGTGAGTCATTCACGTGTGAGTGAGCTTTAAACACGCGATTCTGCACAATGACATTTTGGCCAGGGCGAACTTCATTTAATCTTGTTTTGCGAACTTTACAGAAGAGAGAGAGAGAGTAGTTTCAGTGGATTTCGTCGTCACGACCGCAGGCAGATTAGATTCTGGCCAGTCGCATCATGAAAGCCGGAAACCGGGAGCTTGTTTGTTTTATTCGCGAGGGAGCGTGCCGAGAATTTGTACATCAAATTACAACAGTTAATAAAATAAAAGACATGAAAATAATAAAGCAGGAGCAGAGGATCTCTAAAGATTAAATAGTAAGGTAGTCGAGAATGAGAGAGAATATTTTTCTCAATTCTATATATTCAGCAAATTAGGGAACTTTCGACATTGGACTAAAATATCGTCCTTTCAGATATTCAACTCGATGGAACTTTTCAAATTTTAAACTATCTGATATGCGGCTATAAAAACTCAAGTTTCGTACATTTTCGCATAAAAGTTCCCTACGTACTTGTGTCACCTACAAATCTAGCATTTATGCATATTCCAATGAATTTTCACAGTTTGAAGACAAACTTTAAACGAATAGCTGGAAATGTAGAAAAATGGGACAAGTCAACGGGTGTTCAAAAAGCAATTATTGTAAGAATTTAGTGATTAATCTTTCTTTACTCAGAACTTTGAAACTATCAGCTTGAGAGATGTTCATATCTACTGTAGGTACAAGATACACTAGCCTTGTATACATAACCCTCGAGTTACGTCAGTAAACAAACTCAAGTAAGAAGCACTCGAGTTTTGGTTAAACCATTTCGTCCAATAAAGTCCAAGTACATAGATAATATCACCAGCCATCTTATACTTGTTATGTTTCGAATTAATTTGCAAGATCAGTTCATGCTATTTTTAGGAGTTTAATGAAATTCAGATTATTTAAGAGCTTCTGTGTTCGGTGCGATGTGTGTGCGTGTGTGTGTTGATAATAACGCGATGATATCGTCATATATTCGTAATATATGCACTTTAGCTCGTGAATGGACAATTGACTCTAGTGCTTCTTAAATTGTTTGAAAAGTGAACATTACAATCAGGGAGTAAAAATGAAATTGAATAAATGAAATAAGTTTTGTTTAGTGAAATAAATTAGTGCGTTTTAATAACTTTACTCGATCCGGTGAAATAACTCAACTAAATTTTAAACAATTTTTAAACTTATTAGAAAATTAAACACTAGGGCTTTATTAAATTTAAGACTGCAGAGTTCAGATACATATCCGTCTGGATAAATTTATAGACAAAATAAAAATCATCATAGCAGATTGACAATAGTTTGTCTCATAATTATTAAATTTTAATGATAAGTCTAATCTTTATTGGAGAAGTAAGTTTTCTGAATGGAGCATAATTAATAGGAATTTCTTAAATTCCAGGTGGACTTGCAACCTCGTGAGAATGCGGGACCGGCTTTCATGGTACATGGTCTTCCTGATTCTACCGACAATTTTGCTGGCTCGATCTCTCGATAAAGGTAAATTTCCAATTTTCTTCCTTTTCACGCTTTCGTCGCAACCAGACGGGAAATGGAGTGAATACATATTTAACGAACCGTACCACAACTTTCCATAGAAATAAAACTAGTCGAAGAGCAGTCGTGTGTGCAATGTGACAATTAAAAATTGATCCGTCCGCCGCCTACATTTTGTTTATCAGAAATCATCCCAGCGTTGAAAAACGAGGTTAAAAATAGCAGAGCAACATTTGACCATTTTTATTTACTTAGTTTTTGCTTATAAATGCATTGGAAATTTTCTCGAACATGTTTCAAAAATAGAGACATTAAACTAGACATTAAAAATATATCCTGCAGGTAAGGGCGGTACGTTTGCATTTTTCTTTCAAAGAGAAACAAAAGAATGCACCACAACCGTGCGGAACCTTAATAGGCCATAGTTCTTTTCTGTGTTAGTGGTCGAACGTCCCCTGAAGCAACTACTACTTCGCCCTGCAAAAGTTGGCACCACTTTACCTAAATGCGTGACAGGCGACTAAAAAAGACTGCTCTAAACTTCAGAACAATGAGTTGGTGAAAACTCAAACAATCCCAACTTTTTCAACTCTCATGTCGAGTAAATTAACTTCGGAGAGTGAATTCATATCTCTTTATAAAGAAATCAGTTTTCTTAGTAAAATAAATAATTAAAATATTATTTGGTGCAAAGAGATTAATGTTTTTTATTTTAATTAAGTAACAAGTTTCACAGAAAAAAAATTAGTCAAATTGAGTCGAGTGCGATAAATAATTATTGTTGGACATATTTAAATATTTTTCTACTTTAGAATATATATATATATATATATATATATATAAATATATAACAATCAAATATATACATATTTGATTAATGCACTTATTGTTAGTTTCGTTCGAGAGAATAAACATTTATTTACTTACATTAGTATGAGTATTTATCATTAGTTGTCTGATACGAAACATACTACGAGACGAGTACATAATTATCGTGAAGTGTTCGCATTATCTCATACATTCTGTTTACGGTATGAAACTGGTTCCCAGTAATGCTTTTGTTTATACCTATTTTTTTGGAGATTGGGATTTTATCATTAAGTATAAAGAGATAGTTGAAGTCTTCAATAATAATTTTAAATTGATCCATTAATGTAAATAGTATAATAATGATTAATTTTTATGTTTAGTTAACTTGGTCTGACTCAAAAGTAATTTTCACTCAAGAAGTAATT
>JAUESI010000010.1:10113422-10124856 GCA_032275145.1 Synergus laeviventris | reverse complement strand
AATTTTACATGCGAATAAATATACGAATAAATACAACGTAATCATTGAATTGTTGAAACTTATTATGAACAATTTTCTTTTAGAGTGCACATAATTTACCTCACGTACGTAATTTTCAAGATTATTGCATACTCATGAGTTCCAGTATTGAAAGAAGTGTATTACATAGATTCAAGGAAGAAACTCATATATCTTTCGTAGCAAACAAACCACATACATGTCGGAATGGAGTGACAACCTCATATACGGATAAGTAGCGTACAGCGTGAAAACGGCATTTTCTAGTTTTCCCCTGTGTATATAGGTTCACACACACAAACACACACTCGCGCAAATGCACAATACGTACTGGCGTAGAAAATGATGCGAACGTAAGAATGTAAAAGAGGAAAATAATTTAAATGGCGCGACGCATTTTCAGACCCGTTTATCAACACCTGCAAACAACGATGGAACGAGAGAGACACGAAAAAGAAAAAAGTAAGAGCAGCAGAAGGAAAATGTAACAAACAAGATGTCCCTCCGGAATAAATATTTTTCGTGTCTTTTCAAATCCTCTGCACACCACCATCTCGTGACTAGAATTTTAAAATCTGACGAAATTGACAATGAAAGAGAGCGCTATGTGTATTGTCGAGGAGAACCAAAGAAAGCTGAAAAGTATCATTTTAATAACCCAAAAATTAAACACAGTGGCATGAAATGAAACGTTGCTTTAAGTTGCGGAATTCATTCAAATTATCTTGCGAATAAAGTAAAACTTAACGCAAATATAGAAGCTGTATAAACATAAAAAAATCTGGAGAATAAATTATTTTTAGAGAAAGAACAGAGTCGTACTAAATTGTCTAATATTCTAAAGATGTTGGAATTTGCAAAATATACAGATGATAGCTTCAAGGGCGGGATAATAAGATTTCTGATGTCTGAACTACATTATGATAAAAAGAGTGAGAAAATAAATTACTTTTAGAATTTTTCGAACAAACTTGAGGAAAAAATTCCATCGTCTTAGGCATTAAAGTCTAAGTTCTCGAACTAGTTCCTCGAACTTAGTTATTGACGGATCAAAGCTCTAGAGCAACTATTGAGAATGTAAACATAAACTTAAAATTTTTTGTACCCCTCCATGTTTAACAATTAAATATCAATAGTTCAAATATTTATGATTATATATTATTAATCTTATCTTATCCTGTAATATAAAATACACTCAAATATTGTGTTATATATTACAGATATTTGATCATAGTCGTGTATCTACCGTTGTTATGCTGATGGCGCATGAACTTTCGAGTTTCCTGACGCATGAATCTTTTGCCTCGTCTCTGATTTGCGATAACTCAAGTTCATCCATCTTCCGATTTCGTTGGCGATGAATCAATGAAATATATACATTTTGAGAAATCCGAAGTTACCTACGTCAATGCGATTGTTCTAGCGCAAAACAACTATTGTAACTATATCTTCGTACGACGATAGTATAGGAAAACCTCACCAAAATCAAAACACTTTTTCAATAATATTCTAAGACTATTCCGAACATAAAGAGTAATTACCACTGGGCTTAAACTTGATGTGATCTCGGGAGGAAGAATATTTGTCTTGTCCTTTGGGAATTGATCTGTGAAAGGATATAGAGTTGGGAGTGAACGACCGTGTGTGTACAGACGAGATAAGCCCCTACTTTGGCCTCTAAGCTCTTACGTCTGTAATGTAATATTATTGGCGATTGCACAGGTAACGCGGCTCTCTACGTATATATCTATCGATATTACTTTGGTATTCGACTCCCCCCCCTCTCTTTCTCTCTCCCTCTCTCTATCTCTACAAATATAGTAGAGGTCAACCCTCAGTCCGATTTAAGAGTTCGACCTTATAGAGAGTTCGAAACTCCCTCTTTCTGAAAGACGAATCTGACAAAATTGGACTTGGTCACAGAGAAAAAGAAAATGTGAAAAATACTCGTTCAAATTTTTTATTCCATTTCGATCTTCCCATCTCTCTAAATCTGAATTAATAGGATTTTGATTAATAGTCTGATTAAATTGTTCACAATGAATTGTTCTTCGACTATCAATAATGTTAAATCTTTTGTACAAATAACTATGTATGTTATTTTTGTCATATTTTATAGCTTTCACATCATCTTCAAGAGATTTTCAGGGATTTTAAGGGATTTTAAGCTTGCCGGGGAATTTAGAGAATCTCAAAAAATGTTAAGGAATTTCAAGTTTACTATTAATTAGTAAGATTGGACTAATTCAGTTTGGAAAAGTAATCAAGCTGAAACAAGATTTCAGATTTCTTTTTCAAACTTATTTCAAGTTTCTTTTAAACAATATTGCCTTTGTATGTAATCACATTATATATTTGAAGAACATGCGAATTCGATCTGCTTGTACAATTATTTTTTCATGTACGAGCTGCAACCTTTTTTATAGTGATGCTCACACTGGAAACGTGTAGATATACTCTTGAAAGTGTAGAACCAAATCAGACCTCAACGATGGATGCTTATTCCCTCGTGAACTTTGGCTGACACGAATTCAACCCTACGCCTACATTTCAGTATATATCTGAGTTACTCAACACGTACAGTGTATAATGTATATATATATATATATCTCAGTCACTTTTAAACCTTCGACCGTCAATAGTCCGTTGGGAGCGAACTCGCATGAGAGAGCGAGGATCGCGCTCAGAGGATAAAACGGCAATAGTAGGTCACATAACCGGTGTATAGGATCGTAATAAATCATATACTGGTTTTCAATGTATCCCAACCTACTTCACTCTGTTGCTCTGGAGGCAAGTAGCTAGTCGATCGTCCACTGTATTCGCATTTCGCATTGCAGGAGGATAAAGCTCGGAATATAAAAACGAAATAGAGAAAAGAAAATATAGACTTTAGCAAAAAGCATTATTTTTGATGTATTTATTATTGTGCTAGACAAATGCGCAGACTTTTAATCTCTGCTCCAACTATTTTCTCTTATGTTTTCTTGCGCTCGTAAAAGAAACAAGTATATCCTTTGGTGGCTTTGCGTTTTGTCAAGGGTTTTTACGATTATAGCCAAAGACCATCGTCGACCCTATTTCCTACACTTGTGCAGTGATCTGATGAGAGTATTTGTCTCTTCATTGATGCTTTCATTAGGCTGACCAATACAATACTTCTATTACTACCATACACACGCACAAACACACACACACGCGCGCGCGCGCGCAAATATGTATATCCCCCATTTTGCTTAAGCAAAAAACCTCATAAGCTGCTCTGGTAAACTTGTCAGCAACTGGACGTGAAGTAGTTAACTTTTCGATTTTTCCAATATTTTCATGTATCGAGATCATTATCAGATTTCAGAGAACCGAATTCACCCACGATGTTATGTGACATGTGACTATTCTATGCCGTTTACGGAAAACCTGATATCTTCAATAAAAGTTGTAAATAACTTTTGTTATCTTTTACAATTATACGCTCCTGAAAATATATACATTTTAAGGAATTTCAAACGGAGTGCAAGAGATTTTAAAGAATTCCAATTGATTATAAGACTTAATTAAAAAGACTTCAAGAGATTTAACCAAAATTACTAAAAACTTAAATTAAAAAAGTATAATATATCTTTAAAAATCTGCAAAACAAATTTATGATGCCCTGCAAAATTTGGTTCCGATATATTCAAGGGTGCGGCCCCTTCTTCGGAATACGCATACATGGATTCAGTTTTGTGTATAATATAGATATATATATATATATATATATATATATGTATATTTGTGTGTATCATCCATTAAGGGTAAATTTATGTAAATTAATGGTATATTTTTAAGCAGATATTTTCCGTTACGTTGAGGGTTACAGCCCTTCAGTGAATTGATGGTAGCGGCTTCACTCTCTTTATTCCCGTTGAGCTTTCTCGTTTCATATATAGTTCATGGAATAGTACATATACTTTCTCTGTTTTCCTTGTATCTCACTCTATCGATCAATATTTTCGAAATAGTAGCTCGGAAATCGAACCTTGGCGCCAAGGATCAAGCGAGCCTATATGTAATATTGCTCGTAAGGACTTTTTTATTGCCGGGCTATTTTCTTTCGGTAATAAAGATTTTACTAGGCTTCAATACTGCGAGGGCTGGCATTTTCACGTTTTCTGCAATAAACATCGAGTAAAACTTCTTCGCTTAAGTTCTAAAAATAACAATCTCAAAGTTCTACTTCTGCGAAAAACAAAATAATCCGGATTTAGAGATTTTTGTTACTCCGGTAACAATGGAACATATATTGGTACCAGTGTGAATTTCTTTCCAGTTTAAGTTTTTCATTCTCTTTTTCATTGTTTTTTTAAAGTAGCGCGTGTGCTGAAAAATGTTCGGCTCCAGGGCGCACTATCAAAGCGAAATCTGAGCCGCTGCACTTATCTTATATCAGAAAGAAACCCCCACTTGAATGCAAAAGAATTTTCATTTTTCAGAGAAGCTGTTTATTTTCTGAATAAAAAATAATAACTAAGTAAAAATGAATAAAACACATAAAATACACATAAACCGTAAAATTTCTTCTAATACTATAGTCATTAGTCATGTTGAAGTCGCCGTTATCTCTCGTGACGCTTTTCAAAATTTTTTGAACCTAATTTTGGATTGTGAAGCCTAAAAAGTATAATCAGAACTATAAAGAGATCAAATGAAACAACTCAGCGCATGGAAGTAAATCTTGCACATAAACACACCTGTAGCCGACTTTGAACTGTAAATTTTCGATTTGAAATACTGTGTAGTATTTTGTCACTATATGGCTTTTGAGATAACTGTACAAAATCTTCTCTATACTGTAAAAAAAAGCAACTTTAAAACTAAGTCTTCAATAACTTTTCTCTTATTCTTGCTGAGAAGCCTGAAAACCTGGAAGATTGTTTTCGTCGCATTCAGATTTTTGACTTATGGTTTCATATAGGTAGTTTTCGATTTTGGATTTTTTGTCTTTCGTATTAAATTCCTATCAACCTCCATCAACCTTGAATTCAATTCGTGAAAGTATGGCAAAAAACTCGAATATTATAGGGAATAAATCACTCAGAACAATAAAAATATAGTCCAGCTTTCACAAATTCTCTTTAAATACTTTCGCAGGACTTTCCTCGAAAGGAGAATATTTATGAACTATAAAATAGTAATAAATTATCTTTATTTTCATTGATTGTTTTAATTTTGAGAAAATAAAAATTTTTCATATCATTGCTATATTGTGCAACTTTATATATTGTATTTCTTGTGCAACTTTGAAATAAAATGTAATAAATTTCTGCAAGTTCTTCTATTGAGGTTCTTAACTTTCAAAGTCCTTCTTTATTCTTAAGATCCACATCAAACTCCACAATTCAACAGAGATTACATTTTATGACGCAAATAAAATATGACAAGAAACGCACCAATAAAGTAATTTTATAGTTTATTTTTCTAGATTTTACCTATGAACTTTTTTTAAGTGTTTGTAAATCAATTTATATTTTATATAAACAGTATTATTAATAGGAATATTTATATAAGAAAATATATTTTTAATTTTTTGCTCATCATCGAGGAGAGGAAAAACCCAAGAGATTACATTCAAGAATTTCTGAAAATTCTGAAAATAAAATTTTAAGATGCTTTGAAAGTTAATTATCCTAAAAAGTACTTAACTTATTTTTTCGTCCTTATTTACAAAACTATATATACTCCTAGAAAAAGAAAAATATAAAAATCATGCAGTAAAATATGTTCTTTAATGTCTTTTAGGGCGGAGGAAAAGCTTTTTAATATGCGCGTGGTATATTCTTGTATTCTTATCCTATATAGTCGAGTCAGAATGGCTACCTTTATAATTTCGTATAAAATACCAACTTTATTATTTAATTTTTGATTTTCTATTTCAAAAAGTTTAAAATATTAAATTAAGGTAAAAAAGACAATTTTATAAATGATATACGAAATATTTTTTCTATATGAAGTACAAGTAAAAAGGTAGACATTTTATGACAATTTCTGTTGCAAATTATTTTGAGAATTAGGCAAACGGATGTAATTTCAAGTCACACGATCGACAACTACTATAAATTGCGAAAAAAGTTTCTCTGTGCATTATAAAATACGCGTAAGAAGAAATAAGAGGAAGCAGGATGGAATTTCAGAGTAGTATATAACTCTATATCTATCTTTCGCACTCACGGCCACATGAAAATCTCGGCGTGGACACATTTATAGTTTTATACATTTATATCTTCAGAGGACACGTAAAGTAGTTTATCTTCTGCAACCATCGCATCGCTTCGTCCCAAGTATTCTGAATGGTGTAGTGTGAGCTCACCTTATAACGAGTATTATTAATCACGTGTGTCTCATGTTACGAATAACATATGAAACTCCTTCCATCAAATTTTGCGAGTCTTATATTCAAGGCAAACGACCATGAATTATACTATCTGTCGAACCCCATGACAAATCCTATAAAATATTGTTAAATTCCTTTAAAATATCATTAAATTTCTTTAAATTTGAAATTTCATTATATTCATTAACATACAGAGAAATAAATTATTATTTCTAAAATCTCAATACATTTCATAAAATTCATTATTTGTACTATTTAACATATTACTTAGAATTCCTGAAAATTCTTCAAAATTTAATGTATCAAATGTACTTGCCTTGAAATTGATAACAATTTTATTTGTAGAACCCAAAACTAGTGTTCAAATTACAAATTGAATTCATATAATATTCATTCTGTAATTAGAAAAAATATCTAAGAAATAAAATTAATTACACGTATACTTGAATTTAATATTAAGCTAATATAAATTTGCCCCTGCTCAAGCTGAGTAAGTTTAAGATCTCTTTTGGATCATTTCCGGAAATTCTTGTTCTATGTATAGGCAATATTCCCACCCTTTTACCCCATTCCTCTAGTTCCGAGTCAAACCTTAATTACTTCCTCAATTTTGCAAGCTACTCTCTGTCAACAGCTTTATGAAAAGGCGATGTTGTGTACTTAATTCAATAAAATATTTGCAACTTCCCTCTATATTTATTGATCGAGTTAAAACTTACTTATAATTAATTTATCGTTTAAACATTTTTAATGAATTTTTTAACACGATATATGTATAAAAATAAAAATAAAAACTTGGACAGGAATCAAGATTTATATGAAAGCGAATGGAATTGAAGAGAATTTCTCATTTTGACATTATAAAGAGGATTTAGCCTTTATCCTTCTCACTTACAGACTTCTGACTTGTGCTGCTAGATGAGATCCTTGCACGAAAACGTTTTCGGTGCAATTAACAAGTCTGGCAGCGACACAAGCGCAGAGGTCCACATTGTTGGAGATTGTGATTCAAAGTATAAAGCCCAAGTCAGAGTCTATTGATATTTTAGGATTATATTTAGTGCATTCACAAAGTCTGATAATTGTTTTAAATTATAGAAGCATGCTTTGATTCAAAGCAGGTTTTTTCCATTTCAATTAGAAAGAATTTGATTAATTAAATATATTCGACTACAGAATTAGTCATTTTCCCACTTTCTACTAAATAAAATAATAAGTAACCTATTACTAGTTGATTTCACATCATTTAGAAGATTTCGAAGAACTGTAATGAATTTTCAGTTATTCTATGAGATTTTAACGGATTTTGTCAAATTTTAAAGCTTTCCTTGCAATATTAAGGGATTTCCAGAGATTTTTTATATCATAATTATAAACAAATTTTAATACAGAATGAAAAATACTAAACCGAAGAATTCTGTGACCTCTCTAAATTTACATTGACGATCTTGGCATGTAAAAATTTGAAAATTTAATAAAGTTTTAGAAAATTTATATAACTACAACCGTGATTGTAAAATTTGAAAGGATTTTTAATATTTTTAATATTCAATATTAATTGAATAGAGCTGTACAACATGTTCCCAACTTTGATTTCGTGTATTTCATCGATGCCCTCTCTAAAATTAAATCAGTGAAATTGACTGACACAATATGGATAACAACACTTTATTGCATTTGGAGAGAACCATAATAGCATTCTGTGGAAGGTTGAGTATAGTTAAATTGTATGCTGCAATAATTCATCGTAATAGAAAATATGAATCGCATAACTTGCACTGTTTCACACTTTATTGAAATATGTTGTCAATACTATACTTCAGATTGTCCTAGATTATCGTAACTAATAAAATTTCACACTATCAAGCCACAATAAAATATTTTTATTGGAGTTATTGCGAATAATTAAATAAAAATAAAATATACATAGATAAAATAAGAATTTAAAATTAATTATTAAAAATAGTCTAATACATCCGAGTGTGCAATGCGTTCAATACAAATGCAGCAACATCGCCTGTAACGGAATCCTCCTGGGAGAATCTATAGTAACCAGAGTGTTGTATAGATACTCACACAGGAACTACCCTACAATTAGAAGGGACAAATTTGCTGGTCTGTAACAATGCTCTCCCTAAAGTGCCAACGGGACAGACGTATTAGCTCTCTGATGCCGCACGAGTTGTGAACAACTCTCGCACTATTAAACCGAGAAAATAAATTATAATTACAACTGAATGTTTAGCTCTTTTCGTTTCACACGATTCCTCTTTCTAAACCTGTTCTTCTTTTTATATTATATGTATTTATGTTTTTCATATCATTAGCATTTATATTGTGGGATTAACTTTTGTAAAACCCTCTAAAATTCATTAAAATTACTCAAAATCCCGTAAAATATTAAACCTTCAATTTCTGCAAATACTTCAAAATTCCACAATCCCATAAATTTCGAAAAATCATGTAATGCTGTAACTTTTTATATTTTGTTTGAAAAATTTTGAAAATGCGAGATCAGAAATATGAGTTGGAAAAGGGAATGAGAAAAGAGAAATTGACGTCGATAAACAAAGGCACATCCTTTTTATACGAGTATGAAAAGTCGGCTAAACAAAATGACCTAAATCCCTTTAAAGGGCATGTGATACTTTACCATAAGAGTAATTTAGTTTCGCCAACTTTACGTTTGCTATAATAAAAATGTTTCACTAAAACTAGGCCATTTACCTCCGCTTGTACAAAATTGAGATAAATGAGATAAAAAAATATTTATTATTACTAGTGTAAAGTAGGCGAAACAACATTTTCTTCTATGGTAATTATAACATGCCCTTAAGGCTGCCATGAAAGTTAATTAAATCAAATACAGATACTGAAATTACCTCGAAAATGTAACCTGATAGAAAGCCGCATTTTTATTGTATAAATTCGATAAAATACGGTTTCAGAATATTAAATAATTGATTCAGTCATATATTATACAAATAGATTTTAGGACACTTTTAATAATATTTCCTTATTTCGTAAAATATTGAAATTTCCTGAAATAATCTGACAAGTCTCTGGGAATTTTCGAGAATTGAGAAATAATTGCATAAGATCATTAAAATTCCAAAAGTGGTAGACAATTAGGCGCTATTTATTATATATATATCTAGTTTTAGAACCCTAATACAAGAAAGGAAAACTATAGTTAGAACCCCGACTTGGGCCCTAGTAAAAGTTCCAGATAGGCGTCCATTCCCTTGGAATTCCTTAAATAAATTTGAAATCTTTTAAAATCCCAGGCAACGCCAGGCAAACTTATCTGCTAGTGACTTATAGAAATGTATGTCCTTTATGAGGTTCAAAGACTTGAATCTTTCTTGAATCACAGTTCTCTCTTTTTACAGTCTATGTTAAATAACTGTATGAAGAAGTCATAATGTTTACTGATCACAACACATCTTGAGAAGTACAGAGAATCGGGAATATTTGAAGAAGCAACACAGAATTATAAGCTAACTGAGAAAATAGAAGAAGTAGCCTCTGTATAAGGTTACATTGTCTCGAAAAAACAAAAGGTAGATATAGATAGCTTACGCCGCGCATTCAAAAGCTCAAAGTCTCAAGCGTTCCTCTCACCCTCTCATCTTTTCTCATTCCCTGAGTTCCTCTGTCCCTCTTTGTCCCTCTTTGTCCATCCTTTACTCGCTCGCATCATCCGTTCAACGATCTTGCACAGAATCTGCTAGAGATGACATGGTCTTCTCTTATATAGCTTCAAGACTCGGTCGATCTTTTGCTGAAAGAGAAATTTTTTATGAAAGTTTTCACCGACATCATTACTGATTCTGAGTTTTAACAATTTCTTAAAGTTATAAAGACTAACTTTCAAATCGAATTGTGTAGGATTTTCGGTTATTCAAATTTCTCCACCTGCGGTTTCGGAATCTTCTCTTCTCATAACTTTACAGTAACTATTCAAATTTTCCACAAGAACCTCCGCAAGGATTCATGTATGCAGTTGCTCATGCTCTTTCTCATTATCAGTGGTTATTCTTTTGCCAAGTTTTACCTCTTCAAATCTCCCCATTTTCTCATCATCAAATTCCTTCTTTTCATGCATATAAGAAGGTGCAAATTAAAAATATCACAGAAAAGCTTGAAATTTTCAGCACACTTTTTGGAGAGGTATTAAAAATACCATAAGTACAGGACTAAACCTACTCTTTTGTTACTAAAGAGCCCATTAACCTAGAAATGGTGTATACAATGGAATTATTTTTAATGTAAAGGCGAACTCTGCAATATATCGTAAGACACACTAACCCCCCCCCCCCATTGCTGCTTATGAATCTATTATGAAGAAGAAGAGCTTTGGGATGAACTTTTAGAAAGGAACATTTTTGAAAATAAACTTCAGTGTACAGAAAGAGAGAGGGGAGTTTGGGGAGAATCTTTTATAATACGAAACTCACAAAACGGGGAATCCACTTCCTATGCAAACCGTATGTATATATGCAACGGAAGCTCCGAACGACATGTTTAAGGCGGTCACAGGTAAGCAGATGTAATACCACTGAGACCACTATACCATTTGAACATTGAAAGCAATGGCATTTTCAGTGGAAGAGGAAAAGGTCGCTAACATACCCTTTCAGCAACATCAACCTCAGAAGATTTTGAGCTATTAATATATGCACAATTTGCATATTCATATCTATGCGAATGTGGAGATTATTACGTGTGCATTCCAGCATTATTAAAAAGGGGTAGCAAAGAGCTGAATAAAATCGTCCACTTAAAACTGATTTACCGATAAAGATATACCATATAGTATATACATTATACTTACTATATAATAATCGTGAAGTGTTTGCATCCATACATTCGATTTGCAGTATGAAGTCGATTCTCAGGTTACGGTTAATAAGCCAATGATAACTTGTTTTTGTTACACCTTAATTTAAGTTCCTCCTTAGATTTAATGTTAGATTAAACCCATCCTTAGTCTTAAAACAAGATCGCAACGTTTCGTTTTAAGACTAAAGATGGGCTTAAATCTAT
>JAUESI010000010.1:10097169-10108847 GCA_032275145.1 Synergus laeviventris | reverse complement strand
AGAATAATTTTCGAGATTCGCCAAGTCTAAAAGTTTCAACTTTTCGAGAGTTATTCTAATATTAAAAGTATAATATACACATTTAATTAGAACTATACCTATTCCGTTAATTATTGGAAATATCTTAAGAGATTATTGAAACAAAAATGAAATGAAAGTCAATAAAGTATATTGCATTAAAATTTAAAAAAGAAGAGGACCCTCAAAAACTAATTAATTAACTTTAGTCTACTTTATTATTAACTTTTTTTCAGTGCGAAGTAAACTTGACTTTTCGTTGAAAATATTGAAACTCATTGTCAGTACGACACGTCGCGTCGTTCAGATATAACAGAATCCCGTTATTTGAGGGTTTGTAGCATGATACGGATGTGTTCAGTTGAAAAAGCGTTAATAGAGTTATTAGTGACATGGGATATGTTGTCCTCTTTCCTCAACTCGTGCATGCGTGTATTTGTTGGTGTAGGTTCAATCGGTAGAATCATAATAAACAATCCGATAAAATTAACGGTCACAGCCGGATTAGACTTACCGCGTGTACAGCACCGCGGCGTCGTGTGTTCGCAAACCAATTGGCCCTATATAATTATTATACCCTTATCACAATAATGGAATCTGCTCTCGAATTGAAATAGATTATATCTCTCGAGCCATTCTGCACCCTCTGCACAATATTTTTTGTCAACACACGATACGCGCGGATACATAAATATAGAACGTTTACCCATGATAAAATTTCTACAAGAGTATAGATTAGATTAGAAGCATATTACAAGTTTTACATACCAGAATGACTTGCGCGCACTTTTGTTAATATTTTATGTTTATGATAATTTTTAAAGATATTTTTGTTAAAATATCTTAATATCTTTAATCATTTGATTTTAGTCTCAAAAACAATCTGGTCATAAAAACTACTTCTGTAAACTGTAAATCTCAAAGGTTTTAATTATCGCTAATAACTTATAGGAAAGCATTTTATCTTGCTTCACTGCAGTAAGTTTCCTTATTACTGCACTGATGAGACATTAGCGAAATCCAAGCAAAACTGTGACAAAGGATTCATTCGCCACAGCGGCCAAAAGCTATATTCTAAGATATTTTAGTGCTTCTTTACCTTCGCTTAACTCCCTTTCTGCGTCTATCTCACTCTAACCAATTAGATCCCGTTTAAATTAGTGATTGAACACAGTGAACACAATATCTTAACTACAAACCTTCAAAAATTCTCCCATGAAACTTACACTTTGATGCAATTAAATTTAAGAGAACTTAAGCGATCATCGAAAAACAGGTGAACTCACAATAATTCTGGCCTGTAGTATAGTAATATTATATACCTTGTACATATATATGGTATTTATGATGTTCTCAGATACTCTGAAACAATTGATTTATAAACGTTTAAATGTCCCGAAATCGGTAAAGTTGCCACAAGGATATTAGTAATATGCTCTACAGGATTCACAATATAGCAATTATTACAACGCGTTTATGTTCACGTCGACAGGTTTGTGACATTGTCCGTTACTAAACTCGAAGACTGCGGTACGTAGGATGCTATAATATATCTGTTCTTGCAGCTCCTGTGCTACGATTTCCATTGTGAAATCAAATCGAGACTTGTGCCAACTTGCTTCAGACTGGCAGCTTTAGTTTCCTACCCCGGCTGACCAAAACTGTCTGCATCTACTGCGAGATTTATATGCTTCACATCGTACATCGTGCATCCTCTCAATAATGGCCCCTAAATCGTTGGTGTGAATAAAATTAAATTCCAGCGTTGCTTCAATTTTGCCACTTTATTATCGATTTCACACTTTATTGTCGCAGTCAAGCATAGAATATGGAGTACAACGACGACGTGGTCGAAAGTTTATGAAAATATTCACTCTGTGCAGTGTGCATTTTATACAATACCGAACGAAAGTCATTTTTAAACTTCTAATACATGTTTTGACGTTTTATGTCACTTTAAATTACTCGATATTCTACAGAAAATAGAGACAGTGATAAATTCGATTTTGGTATTGCGTTTTAATTTTCAATTTAAAACGATATATTCCTTGAATTTTGAAATTATATAGATACTTGTGAGAATACGACACAAGTATATTAAATAAGGCAAAAAATAAGTCTGAAATGTTGAGGAAATGATTCCCATGAGAAGGGTGGACCAAATGAATTTTTAGGACTACCTACCCGTGTCTGCGTAAATTTGAATTTCTGATGATGTACTTATAGCGCAAGTCGAAGATCCCTCGCGGCGCTTCCATTATAGCGACTCAATTTTTGGAAGGGTATTTCAATCACCCCGGAGCTTTTCTGTAAATAAGGCAGTCGCAGATGTGTAATGAACGGTGAGGAGTATAAAAATCAGAAAATAAATTAGGATTTAAGATTGTTCATTCAGAGAACACACATTTCAATAACAGAAACTAACAGAATCATCCTGTCATAAAAAATTGGTTGTAAACTTATTGAATTCAATGTATATCCTTAAAATATTATACACATACACACTTCAAAACTTCCAGTTTATAGAAGCAGGTTTGATAACAGAGGATTTTTTTTGAGAAAAAAATTAAATTATTGAAGATTGAAGATTGAAATATGTATTTGAACAGAAGATTTAAAAAATTGATCATAAGTATATCCGTGTAGCCCTTCATTTTTTATGCAATTCTAACTTTAGAGTCACAATTATTATCGATAAACTAGTGAAGTTGAGTTCAAATAAACACGACATTGTCTTCTGCTTCAGATATCTTGGATCCGACGGCGCGACTGGCACGTCCTGACGAGCTCCATGTTCACATACACGAACGACGAGCGGTTTCAAGTGCTACATCCGGAAGGCTCCAATGTCTGGACACTTCAAATCAAATACGTTCAAGAGAGGGACAATGGGACTTACGAATGCCAGGTTAGTTTGGAATTGGAAAAGTTTCCTTTGCAAAATACGCGTCTCCTAAAATCAAAAGCTCTTACACTATACTCGTCAAATATAGGTCAATCAATATTTGTACAACATTCGTAACTACTATATATGTATACAATGAGAATCCATTATAAATTCTACCCAAAAAAAAATTAAATTATATAACAATTTATATTGCTAACAAAGCTCTGTGTAATCGAATAATCATTATAAATTACATATCTGAAAAATTCATTGAATACACATTTTACTGGGGATTGTTATCGTTGAAGTGGATAGCAATATTTTATATGCATTGAGTGCATTCATACGTACATGAATTTTGTTTGGGGTGAATTGAGACTGAGTAGAGTCGTTTGACCGCATTTCGCAAGAACAAATCGATTTATCGCTTAATTCAATATAAACATTAATTAAATGCTATCTGTTCAAAATCTAATAACACTGTGTCTTTTTGTAATTGAATTATTCTTCAAACAATAGATCGTTCAAATTTGAACTATTAAATTACGAAATTTAAAAATCCTCAATGTCATCAGATTCTGCAGTATTGTTTTATCGAAAATACAAATACTGATTCTATTTTCTACTGCATTAGTGTTAATGTAGGACTTGGAGAAATGGAATTATCCGTAACTTTTGAGGAGTTAAACAAGGCTTAATTTGTATTGGATCCTCGTACAGCACCTAAAGTTAGAGAATTTAGTAGTTCACTGGGTAGACCTAAATTTCGAATAGGGTTATAGGGTTTCGAGTCAGTTTCATATTATACATTGTAGAGAGTTCAGAAGGGAAGTTTGCCTATGAAAACGATCCCTTCATAAAGTTTCTCTTCAATAATACCATATTTTGGTCAAGAGATTTATTTCGCCAAACTTCCCAAATAATCCATAAGGACAAAGTCGAAAGTTTGGGGACTTTCTAATAATCATATTTTGAAAATAATCTAGAATACATAAAAAAGTTAGACGACCAAGAGAAAGTTTTATAGAGCATCTTTCTATGTTAATTTACAGAGCCGAATACTCCTCCTCCCGGGAAAGTTTTCAAGTGAATTTGGAAAAATTCTTATCATCTTTTTTATTGTCGGTAACACCAAATGACTGAGGTATTAAATTATACATGTTTTATATACTTTTTAGTTTGAAAAGGTAACAAATAATATTCGATATTTCCTTATGAGACGAGGGAACGTGAAAAATTGTAATTATCCAACATTTTTTAATTAAATTCCAAAGGGTAATGCTATCTCTAAATCGGATAATCACTGATGAGAAGATCTGCTTGTAATTCTGTGAATGTCAGTCGGCGAAATTCTGTTCGTTGATGCAATCGACAAAATCTCAGTGAGGATTTTGCATACAATTTTATCTTCAAACGTTATTTCAATTGCAGAATACTTTCCACTGCGAAATCTAGTTTCATGAAACACTTGCAATTTACCACATAATCACGAGAATTTGAGTTTTTAGGGTTTTTTTGCGATATCCTTATACTCAGATTAAAGCCCCCCCCACCCCTTATTTTGCATGAAGTAATAATCCACAAGATCCCTTATTCATAGAACAATATGTATTGTGAGACCTCTGACAAAAATCTTATACCCTTATAGCAAAAAGTCAAGAAAATTTCAAATTTTTTGAAACGTTTAAAAAATTGGAACATTTATTAACGTACTGAAACCAGATTTCCGATGGCATTATTCTTCAAGTTGCGGAGGATGATAAAGTGTCGTTTGGAAGAACGTTACGAAATCAACACTCAAAGCGAACTCATGTTGATTCTTATGTATTCAGATTCTAATGCTTATAAGGGCTTTCTGTGCTCATTTCTGTGCTCATCTCGACGGTAATGGTTTAATTAAAAAAAGTAATAATGTCTGTTTGCTCAGAGTATGGCGATGAACGTTAGTTGCAGAATCTCTAGGAGGTTAAGTCAGCTGAATATGGCAAGTACAGAGAAACGCAGCTCTAGTCCTCTATGTATAGTTGAGCAGAGCATGCGGAAACACTAGTGGCTGTAATGTCCCGGCGCGTCGTAAGGCCATCATTATCTCGTGCAAAGAACGCGATGCTTTCGGGCAAAAAGTGTAGGGCTCTCGAAATTCTCAACTACAGTCTCGTTAAGGTGATCATCGTCCGTTTGCATGAGTCCACTATACCTTGATTGCAGTGGCTCATTGTCGTTCGTGGAGGTATCATCGTCGTCTGCGGAGGCAAAATTCAACGCCGCTTTTAGAATTTGTCACGTTTGGTTTGGGCCTGCGCCAAAAACCATCACGAAAAAAAGCACTTTTGTTACTTCGACAAAATCCCACGTGTCATCAATCCTTCAAATGAAGTGTCATAACGCTTTATTGCAACTATAGCCATACAGTGCCCTCAAATTGGGAATTATATTGCTATACCCTGGCAAAAGTTTCGGCTAGAAACAAATTCTATCCTTTTGAATTTATTTTATTCCGGAATTTTGATCCGATCTAACACAAAATCGGATTCAAGATCAGAACAAAACGGTTTGGTTCGGATACAAATTTCAAAATATTCGATATGAATATCAATCCGAAACTTTCGTATTACTTTCGCCGGAGTAACAAATCCAATTTTACGTTCCAAGACAATTTATTCTGTGATGCTTCATCTTAAAATTTGTTTATTTTAGTTTGCAAGCAACATATGAAAGTTTGGTTCATCTTTCTTTTACGGCTTCTCATCACTTAACTTCCGGAAGCTTATCCTAACCTCCGGAAAAGTTCGTAATAATAATGATCTAACTTTTCGATAGTCCCAAATCAGAAGAGTTATCGCTAAGTGTCAGACTTTAAAAAACATATGAACTTCTTCATAATTTGGAAGCTGCACTTCCCCTTTAAGAATACATATAATGGAAACGATAATTGAAGGCAATTCCTTTTTTTCTCAATGTGAGTCACTTCATTGCTCTCTTAAACAGAGAATGACCTCAGGGAAGAATGTTCTTCCACGGAAATTGAAAAGTTTATCGAAACAAAACAAAAATTTCTAACCAATACGAAAGCACGAAAAAGCAATTTCACTTTATTAGAGATTTGATGAAATGAAAGAATGCTTAATGGACTTTCCACGACAGCATAGTTAAAAGAGAAATAATCTAAATTTCACTCAGGCAATATCAAATTATTATCAAATGAATATTTTGTAAATGCACTGTTATATTTTCAATACACTCTACAATGAAACTCAATAATTTTAATTAACAATTTATTATATTAATATTTCTTAAAAATGGTTATTTAATTTGATTGTAAAAATCTCTTCTAGCCACTTCTATGTTTATATTAAAAAAGCTTGTGAGAAAAATATGGTACGCCTCCTCCTTGGGAACGCCTTATCGCTTGAAACGTGGATAAGAAAAATAACTCAATAAAGTTCTACGTGGAACAGAAATTTAGACGTTCTGCGAAGCTTGAAAAATTGCTTTTTCTCCGAGTAAATTTATCGAAAGATGGATCAATTGACGATAAGTGTTCTCGGTCTCAGAATTCGAGTTCAACGTAACAAAGGATCAACTCGCTGGCACAAGGATATTTAAGTAATGGATGGACTGGTAAGTTCATCAATGGTCTTCATCCTCGTTTGTATAAGAGCTAGATGGTTCGTTGAAATTGGCAAACGTTCGAACTACAAATACCACTCATGTATATGGGGTATTTCATGTCAAGGAAACCCTTTTTTCAAACCGATGTCATCCGATTGAGCTAAAACTGGCATAAAGATTAGACCTATTAGGTAGTAGTTACCACACGAAATTTGAACGAAATCGGTCAAAAACTTACCGAGTTGGAGAGGGTAGAATCACCTATTGATTTTTCTTCAATCTTTAAAAAAAATAAAAATAAAAATAAATACTAAATTTGACCGATTTTAGAATAAAATACCTGAAAATACCATTTACATAAAGTAATGAAATATGTCAAGTAATAAATCGAGTGACATCGGTTTCAAAAGTGGGGTCACTTGACATGAAATCCGCCATATAACATATAAGCCCTAGCTATAACTGACACAATTTCAGATTGTATGCTATAGCTTTCAAAAATAACCTTTTATCGAAAGCCAAGGTTTAAAATAATATATCCAAAAATAACATTATGTTTAATTTTCTCAGTATTCGGGAACAACTGGTAATTTTAAAACCTATATTGTTATCTGGTGTAAACATTTATTTACAGCACTGAGTTCCATTTTGAAATGTGTTACTATTTCTGAATAACGGTAATAATATTTTTTTTAAATATGTTATGTTTATTGAACAGATCTTAGAAGATTTAAGAATATGTCCAAGGATGTAGAAGGATTATAAAGAATTTTTAGTTATTCTATGAGGTTTTGTCGAATTTTAAATAATTCTGAGGGGGTAATAGTAATTTAAACAACTTCAAGAGATTTTGATGAATTCATAAACTTTTGTATTAAAGACTTCGAGCCTCTACTTATCTGCTGTTTCGTATCGAGCACTCTTTCAAATGCCATTTTACATTACTGTTTCATTTCACGATGGTTCCTCCGTTCGGCTCTAGAAATCCCAAGACAGAGAGAGGGGGGAGGGGGGGAGATGAAACTTGGAAAATCAGCCACAGTTACTTCGACTGCTGTAAAACGATTCGATGGAGCGCAATTTCTCCGATTACCAAGCAGAAACTTCAACTTGAGCGACCTTCCTTCTTTTTTAACGTATTCCTTTTGAGAATACTGTCACAAGTTAAATAATATTTCTCGCTCTTAATAGTTGAAATACTAAAAAGAAAAATTGTCGAATTTACAAAAGTCACGATGTGCTTAAAGCTTAGGATGAAGATCAATAATTTCGCAAGTATGCATTTATGCATTTATACATACTTAAACATGCACTCATTACCCACTTGTGTTTCATTTGATTGTGTTTACCCACCCACCTTAAATTATGAATATGATATAGCAGCACTTTGTTTCAAGTAAACAAAATGTAAAACAATTGAAATGCATTTGGCCATTTGTAATTCCTCCTTTAGATTAAATTATTCAGTTGTTAAATAAATTTTAAATAGAATTTAAAGTTCATAAAAAATGTAAAATAGAATTAAATGCACATTAAATTTTATACAAAATTATAAAATCTCTACACTGTGTAAAATTATGGTCCATTTTTTTTCGGGTTAAAATCCCATTTTTACTGAATCGATCACTATAAATCATGGCTTTTGCAATTAAGTTTTTATTTATGGTTTAGATTCGAGCATTATTTTTTTTTTTTTTTTTTTTTAATATTTCAGAAACTACTTTTTATACAAATAGAAAGAATTACTGCATTAGGAATATATACTCAGAAAATAATAAAAAGAAATATTTACAAAGAAAGTTTCATGCAACAGAAGACGTGGATTGATTGGGTTTCGTTCGCTAACTTATTCATTATCCAGTCTCTTCATAACAACTTTTATATAGAATTGAGGGACACATTCATTAAATTTGGGAAGTGATTTGGAGAATAAGTTTCAAGAGGAATATTTTCTGTCAAAGAAGGATGTACATATTCATTAACTCTGAAAAGTAATTTTCATGGGTATTCTGGATCCCCCACCCACCGCCATTTAGCTTTGCTGGCACAAATCGAAGTAACGGCCACACCTATACTAACTCGCGTGCAATCCGGGTTTTATCCAGGTCTACATGGTATGGCAGTCGAGGTTTCTCGGGCAAGTTAGAAGTTGTTTCTGTTTTTCTGTACACGGGGGCGACGTCTCCCCGAGCGCTGATAAAATCGATTTTACACACCAAGCTGGCTTCTGTTCTTGGTGGAATCCTTTGGGAAGCATACGTATACGAAGTACATATATAAAAGAAGAACCGCCACTTCGTTATTCGTTAGGGTGCCTGCTATATTGCGAAATGAAAAGACGCTGAATAGAAGTGCAGGGGCGATATTTTCTTCTCTAAACGTTTCAGTCCTACTCAGCGTCGAACACTCGATTCCATCAGATGTGACATTTCCATCAGCTAAATGTCTCCCTGATTTCGTGTTTCCAAAATTTCATGCGAAGATACTACAACAGCGACCATGAAATCTTTTATTTAGATGATTCAAAATTTATCTTAGCTACTGAAATAGTCTTCCTGCTCTTCTTCGATCGATTGGAATTATAATTTATAACTTGTTAGTGTTTTAATAATTAAGCAGTAATGTTATAGGCGCACTAAAGCACGTGGGAAACATTACGTGAGACATTCATAAGGTGACCAAAAATTAGCGAACAGACATTTAACATCGTCTTTTTTGTGTGCAGTACATATTTATATGATTTTTACGTAAACCGGAACATTCCGGACATTTCAAGCGAAAATTGGGACACTTCAAGTGAAAACCGGGACGCTCTAGGAATTCATAATTAATCATTTAAAGGTGTTTCACAAGATTTATTGGTATTTTAAGGGATTTTCAGAAATTTTAAGGATAGAAACCCAATCTTCAAAAAAAAAAAGTAAAAATAAAATCATCACTGTGAACTAACTTCATACTGCGAATCAAATATATGGATGCGGCGACATTGGGCCTTCTCACACTGAGCCTTAATCGTGAAAAGAGTAAAAGAAGCGTGAAAGTAGGGCTACCAACATTTCTGCAGTCTTCAATTATTGGTAAAGTCGGGTTTCAACAAACACTAGCCATGAGGGAGCCCTACTTTATCGACAATTGAAAACTCCAGATATGTTGGCAGCCCTACTTTTACGTTTCTTTCGATACTTAACTTACCCTACTCTTTTTACTTACGCTAGTTAAGCCATCGGTGTAAGAAGGCTCATTGTTCACTCCTCTTAATTTTCAGATAAATCTTCACAAAAAAGTAACATTGACATAATCACGTTAGTTTTTCTGTGTTCTATTTTGGTTTTTTATATTGCCAGTGCGTCAAGGGATATTATTTCAGAATAAGAGAAATATTCTTATCTAGATTCTGACAAGAAAATCTCCTTAAGTTGTTTTCTTTACAGGAAGGATAAGAAGAGAATACATAAGTGCTATTTTCATCTCCAAAGAAAATAAATTCAACTTTCTTCTTAATACTTTCCGAATCTCTTTTTATCACTTACATGTATATCTCGTTCGGAATATTATATTTTAATATTGTTTTATATAATTTCCGACAAATTTTTCTGAAGTATATAAGGAAGCGCAACTTTTTAAAAATGAATTCCATTTTTCAAAGTCTACTCTGGAAAGAAGGCAAACTCGCAATTACCAGCTAATTAAAAAATTTTGCTGGTAAATTACACTCTACTTTTTTAATTTTGTGGATCTGTTCTATTATGAAAGCAAGTTTATAAGATGTTCTGAAAGTGGTATGAAGAGAAAAAAAATTCTCTTACCTTATCAACATGTATTCGCAAATGAAAATCATTTCGTAATTCTCCTTATTCTCTTTATAAATGCAAGAAAGAGAACTAAAGTGTTTTTTATAAATTGGTTATTAGGTTCTCAATCATATCCCTTTTTTCAAAGAGGGGGAAAGGTGTTAAAAGATGCAGCCCCATTTATGGTTCATCGATCAAAACTGGATCCAAGATTGTGTTGCAAAGTAAACTTTAAATTTTAAGTAGCAGTTGACTTCTCCTGTGAATGTCACTCTAAATTATTTCTGTTATATTTTTAGGAAGAATGCAAGCATGCAAGTTCGTCATTATACCTTTCAATACTCTGATTTAGTTAAAAAGATTATTTCTAGGTAATGTTTAAATTTTTAAATAACAATTGATTTTTCTTTTGGATGGTACTCTAAATAATTTCAGAGTAATTAAATTATTTTACTCATTCTCGTATTTTTAGGGGCAATGCAAAAGTACAAGTTCGGTATTATGCCTTTCGTTACGCTGATTTAATTAACAATTTTCTCAACTGGCGATGCCGAAGTAATATTTTAACGATGCTCTTGACTGCTCAACAGGGAAATGTATCGTGTAATCAATCTCATCCAGCTGGAAAATTTTAATTGGGATAATCTTGAACTCTAGCTTTATTTTTCAAAAACTATCCTCAAGCATCGTTAACGAAATGTCTATGCTAATTTGATTATGCTATATCCATTTAATTATAATACTTGTTTCACCGACATGGCGTTAAAAGTAAATTCGAGATAAGAGTGGAAAAATTAGAATAAGCAAAAGAAGTTAGAAGCACCAAAATTAGATGAGAAGGAGGAAGTTGGGTGCTTTCAAACTCTGAAAAGTTTGAGAATGTGTTAGGATAGTACACGTGTATACTTATGCCACAGCCAACAGTATGCAAAACAGTTTTAACAGTCGGTCGTACCTGTACACCAGTAATGAAAATTCTTCTTTCTCTAACTTTTCCTCTAGAAACTAGACTTTTTAATTTTCCTCTGAAGAACTAAAACTTTAGGATCTTTCATCCTATCATCATAAAAAGAGGTATCGATTATAAAGAACAATCGTAAATCACAAAATCTGAAGTCACATTCCTCTTTTCCCTTATTTGTTGAGCTAAGTAGGATTTGTATTCGATATGCCTAGCTGCGTACTTTAGAATCGAGATCAGAACAGTCAACTGATTTTAAGGAATTTTACAATATTTTCAAGTATTTCAAGGCATTTTAAATAATATTTAAAAATGTTTAATGATCTTAAACAATTTCCAAAGATATTAAATGATTTTAAGGAATTTAAAATGAATTTGCATAAGCCATTGATAAAGTTGCGCGTTTTAG
>JAUESI010000010.1:10038265-10097069 GCA_032275145.1 Synergus laeviventris | reverse complement strand
ATTTCCAAAGATATTAAATGATTTTAAGGAATTTAAAATGAATTTGCATAAGCCATTGATAAAGTTGCGCGTTTTAGCGCATAAATAAAAATTAATAATTAAAATTTAAATAAAATTTTATTTTGTTTTAATCATATTAAATCGCATAACATTCTCGTTAAGATTAAAATAAAGAGTTGAAATAATTTCGCCCCAGATGAAAAAGCGGTTCCGTTGCGAAAACAATGAATCAAAATCACCTGAATCACTTGTCTTATTCCTTTTCGCTACCTATCCATTTTTTACTTTTAACTAGAATATTTTTTTGTGAAAAACCAGTTATGATTAATAGAACATTTTCTGAAAAGTTATACTCTTCCTTTTTCATAATTGAAAACAATCCGACCATATCAGTTTTTGAAGCAGAATAAAAAGGTCATAGATGTACGATCAACTTGAATAAAAGTGGTGGGAGTTTGCCAGACGAAACAGCTTTGATTGCGGAGAATCCACTGCTTCAAATAATAAGGGAATTGACGTCACACCGAGACCAACATACACGAGAATTTCCCATTAATATAGATATCTTTTGATGAGTTAGCTAGAACAGCATATCACAGGGAAATCCTTGAAGCACTCGACGTTACCTTCAAACCTTTCCTTATATCCACTTCAATTGATTATATATTAATCCTGGTACCCACCCTATACTATACTAATATTGACGTCCTTTCATTACTAACAAGTATTAATTGGCAAACTATCCTTCCATATTTCCTAATTCTAAATTACTATACTATATTGCAACAGTAACTCATGCAACATCATTATATCTACCATACATTTCTAATTCAAGTTCACTATTAAAGTTTCCTATTTCATGCTCCCAAAATTAAATTAATCTTTGCGGCTATAATAATCAGCACCAAATTTTGCAGAGCGTCATAAATTTTTTCCGTGAATTTAAAGGAATTTAAACAAATTTTGTGGTATTTTTTGTATAACTTTGCCTATTGCTACAAATTTGTACCTAATTTTCAATTGAAAATTTCCATTTCTACAACTTTCTGTTTCGTACGAATTCAAATAAGTATCTAGAGATTGTCCCTATCCTCACCCACTGATGCATTTATCCTCCGTAGTTTAGTTTAAACTGAATAATGCATCACCGTCATTTCAATGCTCATTTAAACAATGGAGTGTGACAAAGTGTTACGTATTATCTAATATACATACGTACATATGTATAGGTCACAGTGTTTGTTACCAAGCCGGTGATTTGTTTCCGGGCGGACATTAATGTCCCAACCTGCGCAAGTCTATTTACAACGACGTTTTTAGTTAGTCAGGCGGCATGGCAGTAGAAAGCCGTATAGGAGCAGTGCAAGTAGTATAGATGGTGTATACGTCGTACGACAAAGCAGTGAACGTTGCACGTGCTTCAGTGGTTACCCATGCACAGATAATACTTTATTTTTCTAGCAGAGCTTCAATTGCATAAAACATGTAAATCCGACTTTTGGGAATTTTTCCTTTCTCGTTAGAACATACTCCTTATTTATTTACGACGCAAAAACAAAATAGATACAAAATTCTCCCATTTACGGAAGACTTTTTGCTACACGTTTTTCTCACACCGAAATCCCAGGAAAAATGGAGGTGCAATATATTATCATAACCATGAGAAAGAGCAATCAAGTTCTGTATAAAAAACATGAGAGAAAAAGACGTCTTATAAAGACTACAATATATTTATAATTATAAAATTATACTTGTCATATGTATAATTATAATATAAAAATTTTACTATAAAATCTACATTTGTGACGCGATCCGAGAAAAGGGACGCTACTAGTCAAAAAATCGATTTTCGGATTATGACGAAATCTATTTTTGAACGCGTGCAGAGCAGCAGAGATTTCTTCAATAGTTCGCCCTTTAAAATTTCACTTTTGTCTAGTAGGTTCCTTTTCTCGGATCGCTTCACATTTGCATAATTAAATTAATAATAAATAAGGAAATAACAAAATTATAATCACTATGAGTAGGATGTATTGATACAACTACTTCACAATTATTACTATTATTATCATTATTATTATTATATATTTTTTATTATAATTATTTATATTATATGCAGAAATTTGAATGCAAAGATTTCCATGACTTGGTCCTTTTGATTGATTGTAATTAGTAAAAAAATGTAGTTACCTTTAATTACAAAAAATTGCAGATCCCTCAACGTTTAATTATTCATATTTTCCCCGATTCGTATATATGTATAAGCTTACTCATGGGATAGAAATGAAATACTCGTATTTCTGGATGCTCATTTCCTCAATAGAGTCAATTCAATATGAAAGTCAAACAATATTTGTATCTAAAGCTTTCGCTGATAAAAGAATTCCATATACTTTTATTGAGAAATTTCATCTAGAAGCGCTGCTATAAATACTCAAGTATTATCTCATAAAAAGATGCTGAGAATAATGGTAATCGTATAATCAATCATAGTATAATCGATATTGCATTAAAATCAGGGATATTTTACACATTATTTATAGGTCCAGAATAATCTATAAAGTAAAAAAGGATTCACTTTTGTGCAGCATTAAATGTCATTAGGAGTTAATTTTTGTTTAATAGGACACAGTATAAATAAAAAATGTTTGCCTTAAAAAAAAGTACGATAAAAGCTTGGCGAACTAACGTTTGGTTAACCTTTTTTAACGCATGCACTCCAGTTTATCTCGAGCTATGCGGTCGTGCGGCAATGTGCAGTCTGATATCAAAACGGTCTGAATAATAATTATAATAATAATAATATATAAGTACTTCTAAAACTAAAAAAATCATTTGTATATTCTCAAGAATGGACGAAAGTATTTTGTTTTTAATTGTGCTTTATGTAATAGGATTTTCTTGAAATAAAAATCATAACTTTAATTCCGCCGGAAAGTGAAAAAAGTTCGTCTCGTGGAAATATCCACGGAAGTCCTGTACAGTCACGATAAAACATAATCCAATCACGTTTTCCACCTGAGCAACGCTGCCTTTTCCTGCATTACTATTATATATTTATTATTCTTATAAATGGAGGGGACATGTAAAAACAGTGACAAGACTTTGAGATAGAAATCAAAGTACAATGTTAAATCCAGGGAATTTAAGTAGCTTATTCTCTACTAAACTAACATGAGTTTTAATGTCAGCTTTTGTTCTTATTTCATGTAAATATCTTAAATTATCTATCGTTTGAAATATTAAGAAATACCAGAAATGTATTTGAAACTTTGAAATTGAATCAATATCTACTCAAGACGTTTTCATATCTTGATGGAAAGGTTTAGTGCAGCAAAGCTGGCACATTATTAGCTTATGCTGTATATGTACATAGTGACGTGACTGCAGGGAATTCCTATAGGAACTATATGATCAAACACCGATTATAATGCGACACTTCGTGGTTATGCTACTGTGTTTCAAAGGTGTGAATGCGTCTCAGAGAATCTAGTAAGTTATTATAATAAGATAAGCGAGTGCATGAAACTGGAAAACATTTGAAGTTTGCACGAATAGTCGGAATAATATAGATCATGCAATTACCAATACATCCCAATTGTATTGTAAATTTCTGCTATGTTATCTATAAAAGAATCTCTTAATATGATTTTAAGTAGAAAACAATTAGTCTAGATTTTTGGACCCTTCGATGAAATCATGTTGAATTACATAATTATCCAATTATTATACGCAAGCGGAACCTTCCCTCTCTGTAAAAAAGATCTCTAAGTGTACATGCATTATTCAACTGTGATTGTGGTGACAATTGCGTGATGACTTTTGTTACGTTTCCTGTCGTTCTACTAATGAGGAGCAAGCCAGGATTAGCCAGCTTACTCGTGGGATTATCGGCTCGAATGTCACAGTGACTTTCGCAACTCAGAAACTCGCACAGAGAAATGAAGATAGAGATGGATATAGACAGGTCGGAAAGAGGAAACTTTATGGCTGAGATTGCATTCCTTTGTCATCCACGTGAAAATGACAATAATAATCGTCCAATTGGTCAACTAGAAATATTTTACCTTGCAGTCATATTCCTGTATGCACGTTCGTTTTTGCATGCACAATACCATATTACGCTATAGCCATGACTCGGATATGCCAGGTCAATCTTGCACACTAATGAGAAGCAGGGCGATATATCGTTATAGTACATCTATATACCAAAATGTTTGCACTACAACGGGTCCTGTGGATTAATCGTCATCAAGGCAGCATCCTCAAACTTTCATGCTAATTAAATCCGAGAACGCAATTGTTAATTAACCCTGTTTTTCGAGATATTTTCATTTCTATATGAATTTATAAGAAATTTTAACTAATTTTTTCAATGTTCATGCACTGGGTTCAATTAAAAGTTCTTAATTATGATAGTTAAATTCTCTTTCATGAAATTATTCCCCTAATAATCGCAGAGCTTAATTCTCAAAGTTTGGAAAGCTTCGAGATTACAAAGTATAGTCTGAATTTCCTTAATTTGGATATCCTATAAAATATCCTGAAATTATATGTTTTCGTAAAGCACTTGATATTCCTTAAGTTACCTAAAATTCCTTAAAATTCAATAAAACCCCAATAAATTTCGTAAACTCCTTTGAAATTTCTTAAAATTACTTAAATTCGTCTAAAGTATTTTTAAATCCTATAAAATACCATAACATTTCTTGAAACAACTTACAATCAGAAATTCGATAAAATTCCTCAAATGTTGGATTTTTTCAATATTTGAATATTATTTAATTATCCAAGCAATGTTTACCACGCGCTGCAGCGCGAATATAATATATTTATATTATTACTATAGTGATTATAAATATACCTTGGAATGTTATAAAATTGAGTCTGGTACTTTTTAAGATGAGATTGAAAATGGAATTGATCCAAATGAGTAATCCTCGATCGTTATAAGCTCATTTTTCCAGTCTCGAGCTGGAATAGGAGAAGACAGATGGTTAGAGAGAAACAACTCAAGACAATAAATCCAAGATATAAAAGAGATGCTCATAATGAGTTCCCGTCTTCGAGCTCCACGAGTTCCGGGGCATACGCTCCCACGTGGGCCATGCCCTAGGGGCTTGAGCCGGAATAGAAAGAGAGATGAAGGGACGTTTCAGGACGGAAGGGTATACCAGGAATATAAAGGAATCCACCCTGACCCCACTTATTCGTTACTTTCAAGACATCTTCCTCGTTTATATCTGAAACGTCTCAGTAGTTACAAGGCCGAGGCCATCACAATGATGCTATATTTATATAAGCTTGATACATTCAAGTCGATAGCTTTGAAGGAGAAGCCACCAAAAGGGAATAATGCAGAGATCTCATCACAAGAAAATAGACCGACACTTTTGTTGAGATTATCGCGATCAATAAATCATATATTTTACTATGTCCAGAACCTAAGTAAATTTCGGGCTCGTCACTCACTTCTTTAAAACCATTTTTAAGAAACCACAAACATTTATAATGCTTTCAAATTACTTGATTCTGATCAGATTTCACATCGTTGAAGTTTGAACTTGTTAGCAGAGGGAGAGAGAGAGAGAGAAATATTGTCTTTTAAATAAGACACCAGAATGAGAAGGTGGAGTATGAATGCGAAGAATATAAAGAGCCTGAAATAAGAAGTATTATGTAGAGAGTAAATTTCCGCATTTTTTATTTGATTCCTTATTCCGGGCAAATCAAGTTTACGAGCTTGGAAAAGAGGAAGTGCAACTAGCTCTTTTATCTCTCGAGACAGGTTTGAAGGGATTATATTATGTTCGTCGTTGGGAGGTATGGTTTATTTGAAAATAGTCTAAGTTTCAAGCAGGCGAAATACATTCACTTCATATACTCCTTTTTAGTTCGCGTTTGCCTTTCAATATTCAAAAGCTGTCGTCGAATACATTTCACTGAATTATACAATAGGTGTGAATCTTTGTCCTCAGAGCAGACGTTTATAAATATATTAGAGAAGTAGGAGACACACCACCCCCTAAGATTCGCATGGAACATTGAGCAGCTCTTCTGACCTAATTCAAGGGAAGAGAGCAATATAATGGGAGTTTTCCTATATGAAAGTGCAGGAGCTTTGAGCAACTACTGATCAATCAAACTAAACCGTACTATTGAATCGTATATGTATTATAAAGAAAGATTTTCACATTCAATACTTCACAATTTCCGAGAAAAATTCATTGTGCATGAAAGGTTGTCAAAGAAACTATAACCCTCGACGTTATGCATCTCGTTCGTTCTTCATTCAACAAAAAAAAAATAAATAAATTTGGTATGAAGACACAATTTACATGTGAGAAAAGTTCAAATGGTTTCAACCCTCGTGATCCACCCTTACATATGAAAATCAATTCCGAATTTATACATCATTCCAATTCCAGTTCCTGAAATTGTGTTTTGTGCGCTAGAAAGCTGGTTACTAATCTAAACAGTAATTAAAAAATAATCTCGCATTTCTGAGGTTATAATTCATTAAATTTTATTAAAACGCTTTTTTTTAACTATTTCAATTACGAGTATAATTAAATTATGTAATTTCTGTATAAAATCCCTTAAAAATTTGTCACATATCCTTGACAATTCAAAAGTTGGCTTGCAAATGAATGTGTATTTAAATCAGTATATATCTGCTTTTTTGTCCTGAATTACAAATTTAGATTTTGGATATTAAATGAATGGGTGATTGTGTTAGAGAAGTATGTATAATTTCGGTGCCATTTTATCCTAGCACGAAACAATTGAGACCAATAATACGTTTTCCCATCGAATACGACTTCGTTGTTTGGGGAACATCTGCTGCATGTTTTAAATTAATTATATAGCTATTATAACCAACTGGTCTCATTTGTAGTAAAACCCTGTCTGTGTCGCCTTGCAAGACAAATGCGGGTCATACACCACAAACAGCTAAGGAAGAAATTGTGGCTGTATTGTGCACAAGTGTGGTAGGAAGTGGAGCACGACTCAGGGCTAAACATTATAACAACGGACATAATAAGGAGATTATCCCCTTATACGGATTAAGTTAAGGCAAAGATACCAGTACCTACTGTGTTTATGTACCTACATACGCGCGCTAATAAGAAAATCTTGGATATCACTACATAATAGGTGCTTTCATACCATTTCCTTTTGTTGACAAAACGTATAAGAATACGAAGCGACGCCCGAGGAGCAAACCGTGATGCATCTTAAAAAAATAGACTGAATTTAATAACAAATTTAGATGCAAAAGTTGTGTTGATCAAAAAAATCTCTATTGTATATACTTTATATTATATGTACATTGTACATTCCTTCAGAACTCAAGTTATTAAGCAGATTCAAGATGCAATTTTATGAGAATTAAAAAGAAAATCTAAAGATAATAAATTCCACTTATACCCATCAGATTAAAAATAAAAATTGGAAAGAGTTTCAACATTTTAAAATAATTGGAAAACATAAATGTTTTTGGATATAAGTGGTATTTAAAACGAATTCTGAAGTAAAATAAATAACATGAAATATCTTTTGTGGAAACACTATAAACAATGATAAGGCCAAAATCAGGTGATCTTTTTATAAATCTTTCGATCGTGTAGATTCAGGTCATTTTCTCTCGTCAATCTCATGGCCCTTTGACTTTCACGTTCCATTTTCCCGCAACTCTCTTTCTCAGATCTTCTTTCAATTTCCGCGACCTTGAAAGTAGATATTAGACCTGATTGCTCAAGTATTCGCTCGAAGGTACTTTGAACGGCTTTCGTCAATCAACTGAAGGGAAATTCACTCGAAATGAAAAAGAAGAGCACTTTCTAGATTGTGGAAAAATAAATTCTTTACCGATCGCCAAAGAAAAAACTTAAGGAATCATAACTTTATGCAAAATGTTACCGCAATATAGTAAGAAAGACTAAACCCCATACCTAGAACTTTTGAAATGCGTATGTCTGCGATGTAAACTTATCTTTCGTAGCGAATAAAATTTACATAAATCTCAATCTTGAAATAAACATCAAATAAGATATCTCAATGACTGATGATTTTTCTCAGGGATATATTCTTGCCAACATCGTGAAAGTAAGTCAAGTATATTGCAGAATGCATTTCAATCAAATAAAAAATAGACAAATTTCTCAAAAATATAATTAAAAACTCATTTAACTCTTTTTCATTTTACTTCATTTATTGAATCTACTTTTTGAAGCCCTAAATGTATTCTAGCTGCTTTATTACGTCCATTATATCGAAATTGTTCTTGTAAAATTTTCGCTATTTCACTGCCCATTCAAGCGAGATGATTGCGAATAAAGAAAATTACGACGTAATAATGTTCGTGCTTGCTGAAATGTCCCCAGACGACAACTGTTACGTCAAATGCCAACATTGTAAAACTAAGGTGAAAACAAAAGGAAACCTTAAAATTGTATCATAAATGTAAATTATCGTTTTACGTTTTCGGATTAAATCAGGTCATCCGTACACTTTGTAAGAATATATGCTTGTTCAAATAAATCCATGAATAAATATGTATATTTCACTCTCCATTTTCTATATGGCTGTCCACGTAAGAGATTACAGCTAAAGCTTCTTTTAACATGCGTAGGTTCTCTATAAATAAATATATAGTCAAGCTTATATAATTTGAAAACATTGCGAAAAAATTAGGTAAACATTTTATTATATATTTTTAAATTAAAACGACCTCGGAACATAAATTAATAGTCTAAATCTCATGGAGCCAAAAACAAAAGTAGAACCGGTAAAATATTTCCTTCAATGTGGAGAGTAAAAAGAGGCTGTAACGACTGACACTGAAAAATGCCTGGAGCTGAAAATTTAGAGCGAATTCGAACATTTCAATTTCGCTAGATGCTCCCTTTCCCAGAGACTCGTCATAAATTAATCTCTTCTTTAGATTATCTTCTGAGAATCGAAGATTTAAACAACGTTCTTAGTATTTTAATTTATGGTGGTTCAATACAAATTTTAAGGCTCTAGAAAATTGTTTAAGACTAAAAAAAAAACCTAACATGAAAAATAGATGTCATTAGCAGAAATTTCAAGTGACTTCAAGGAATTTCATAGAGACTTTAAGGATTTTCAAGCGATTTCAAAATATATAAAAGAATTTCAAGACATTTAGAATGATTTTAAATGATATCATTATATTTTCAAGGATTTCAGGATTTTTAGGGTTTTAGCGAAAGGTTTCGTTAATTTCAGAGGTACTATAGGTACGGTTGTTAACGAGAAGGAAGGGGAGCGATTAAAAATGTCCCCAAAATTGGTAACATAGTTTATTCAATCAATTAAGCTAAATTCACTAACGAGTAGTTTCTACGATGAAAAAAAAACGTCTGCTCTGAAGCAGAAATAGAGTAAAGTGAATTACGTAATAGCATTTGCACCAAACCTGGGAAAGGAGTTCTTCACATGTGAGAGTAATGTTTACTATTGAACACTGTTCCAAATATATATTAATAAATCTTTACTATTTCACATTTAATTTCAATTTAGTATGAAATATTAATATTCAACATAAACACCGTTATCGGCGAAGCTTAAAAAATTCATTAAAAAATTTAACTTTCTTCAAATAACAGAATTTACAGTTTCAAAATTACATGAAACTACTCTGGTGAATAAAAATTTCATTCGACGCACAAAAATAAACTTTTCTTTGACAAAATTTATAGTTTTTTATGCGTGCTCTAATTGCAAGGAGATTTTTTTTAAATCAGTCTATTGATAAAAAAAAATCTTTTTAATAAATATTCCAGTTTCTTGCACAAATAAACATAAAATACTGAAAAAATGGTATAGTCTTGCATATATACATCATAATTATACTGAATTCTACTTCAAACTTATTTTAGAATTACAGATATTGATAAACAATAAATACTATAGGGCATTAATATGACTGCCATTCTAGGGCCTACTTAGACTACTTAGCAAGCACTCTGATATATCAGCCCAATGAACTAATTAGGCGCTAATTAGATTTTCCAGCCAGAGCCCTATTAAAACTTAGGGTAATCTTGATTGAAACCGAATTGAGCCCTAGTAGAATTTCTAATTTCATATACTTTCTCAAGTATGATATAAAAAATATTGCATCCCTTATTATTTAAAAAATTGTAATCAAACTTCATGATCTTTTTTTTCAGATCTCAAGGAGTACTGGAATAGTCTCGCATTTCGTCAATCTAAATATAGTGATACCAGAAGCATTTATATTAGGAAGCGGAGAACATCATGTTGACGTAGGATCTATCATAAGTCTCGTATGCATAATAGAAAAGGTAAGAATAAATTCCAATTAATTTAATGAAGTAGAGTAGAGAAAAGCAAAGTTTATTCTTGTAATAGTCTCCTAACAAATGTAAGCTCCTGTAACTTTTTTCTAGCTTGAATTTCTCACATCTTATGTAATACAAAAAATGAATTTTGTAATAAAAGGTTCAACCTATTTAAATTTTCACGGGGCAGGCTTCCATCTTCTTTGTAAAGAATACTCGCTTCAGAGTGGGATACTTTCTTTGTCGTGCCTGTTGGCACAGCTTCAATAATCTGGCATAAATTGATAGTATTGAAAGGGTTCCCTTCAATTCTTTTTCTTTTTATATTCACCCCAAAGCTGCTTGCATTCCAATATAAACAAAAAATAATAATTTCAATTTAAAATTATATTTTCTCAATTAAAAATGAGTAAATATTTCATTGAATTGTTTATAATTCAAAAATAAAGAAACCCGTTTATAAGAATTTTATGATAATTATATTATATCCGTGATTTCAGCTCTCAAATTAATTTAATAATTTATGCGCATTCACGTTTTATTCGTATAGTTCAGTTAATTGAGATTATAATTCTGTACACGCATATCAGTTACAGAATTGCTATTTCAATTTGAAATTCAACAAATTTAGGCCCTTCAAATAAACATTTCTTAAAGGAATTCCAATTTATATTGGGCTTTAAAGAATTTGCACATGCATTTATTAATTCACATTTTTACGTGTTTGCTTGAAATAAATGTCTCGTAAAAGAGGAGGCGTTATTTAGTGGGTGGTAATAGTATAATATTGTAACCAGTACCTAAGTAGAACTCTATTTTCAACTTTTTTTTTCCGCTGAGAATGCGCAAGTTCGTGAAAATTGATTTTATTCTATGTTTTGAAAAATGTTATATATTTAATATCACAAGAAAATACTATTTTGCAACAGACAATACAGTGTTCTGCAAAATTTCGAACAAAAGTTATTTCTTAATTACAAAACTTCCTCTCGACATAGAGTTAATTTCAACCGGAAGTACTTTCTTATTGGTTTGCAGAGACAAAACATTGAGGGGACTTTAATTAAATCTTGCGAATGGTCGACGTCCCAATAAACGCGTTCAACAAAAACATGGGAACTGTGCCAGTTTTCCTTGAGCTTTAAGATCGATTACACCTTGACAGTTACAGGACGTGTGACTTTTGTGAACAGAGAGAACGTTTTCCGTAACGGAGCTGTTACCCTCCATTTTTCAATCTGTTCTTCGGACGAACCTCGAGTCCTAAGCCAAAGATAGGCGCTTAAACTTTCAGCTGAGTCAGCCGACCAAAAGGCTCCATTATAAGTCCTTTAGCAGATGGTGATTTACACGCCTCAAGAGATATAGCTTTCTGAATCAAATTAAATTACCATTTATCTAATTCAGATATCTTCATCGAGCGGATAATTCTATTTACTTTTCACATAAGAAATAATTTTATTTGCCAAACTGAGAAAGAGAATTTGCCAAATGAAAATTGTGGTTGCCATAACCACAACTATATGGCAACTATTTCATAATAGTTTTCACAACCAACCTTATTTAACTATTTCTGTAGTTGTCATAACCATAATAGAGTATTTTCTCCATCACAACCATAGTTTTACCTCCGTCTGTATGAACAGGAAGTAGATGGTCTATTTTTAGGAAAAAATATTTATTATTGCGAGCGTAATGTGATAATTACCATATGCTTTGAAAAACATTTTTACTCAATCTTGAAAATACTTTGTACCAACAATGAGATTTCATAAGATTTTAAGAGTTTAGAATAGATAATGTAAATAGATGCTCTATTTAAACTATATTAAAATCTCAAAATCTCTTGAAAATCCTTAAACCGTTTTGAACTAATTCCCTTAAATGAAATCAGGTAAAATCACTTGAAATTTTCTAAAGAAAAGTGTTGTTTTATCGGCTCATATTTTAAAGCTAAAAGGCAGAAGATCTAAGTGCCAAAAGATCAATCCCCTTAAGGTACAAGGGATTCCATCCACCTGTCGAAGGGTTACTTCAGTTCACGAGGCATCGAGCTTCACGTAACTCCCACTCGAGTTTTCTACGACGATAAGGAAATTTGATTCCTCCCTTTGCTCTTGGCCCATCCTCGCGACGCGACATCCACTTAACAGGATTTCCGCCCGGTGAGTTTAGTGAAGATTAGCAATTCGACGCCAGTAGGATCAACAGAGAGAGGGGAGGGAGATAGCGTGAGCGAGCGAGAAAGAGAAGGGGGGTGGGGTAACATTACGCGTTATATCGACATGAGAGAGATACATACTATGTCTACCTTTGGTAGATCAATTTCTTTCATTTTTTTTGTCACGTATATATTTTCGATATATATTTAAGGTATTATCGCTAGATAGACTTCTATTACGGTGCTTTTGATATTATGAGAAAACTAGGATTTGATTTAATATTTAATGTAAAAGGATTCTTATCTTCGTCTGAAAAATATTTTACCATCTTCATCCACTTTTATCACAGCAGAAAATGGAATCTAGAATTCTAAGAGATTTTCCAAAATGTCAGAACAATAAAGCAATGATTAGAAAGCGTTCAGTAAGTTGAAAACTATTAAATGAAATAGAGAAATACAACTAATAATTAGTAAAAGTTTGCACTAAAGTATATATGGTAGAATGTGATATAGAATGAAAGAATAAAAATTATATTCGCCATAATAAGGGCTACTTATATATATTATACGATGCTTGTTGTATTATGAAAACAAAATTTCCCAATCGCCAGTGGAAAAATATTCCATATCCATTTTCATGAATGAAAAAGAAATCTAGAGATTTTGAAAATTTATCCTGTTAAAAAAAATATCAGTAAACATTTCAGATAGCTTTTCTCTAAATTCTATTTCTACCAAATTTAACAATGATCGCATTTGAATCAGCTTCCTGGATTTCCATCGGTAATTCCATTAAGCTTAGTAAGTAAACTCAAGTTGCAAATAGTGGTAAGGAACTCAATAAATGGGGATTGTTTACTGATGAGAATCCTACATTGAGAAACTCTTTACTTGCCAATTCCCTCGTATATCTAGAGTCTTCCAATAAAAGTCTGAAACAGAAGTTAGACCATCAAAGATTTAGGTAAGCTTTTACCTCCCTCCTCTTTATTAGCTTTTAGAAGTTCGGAAAAAATATTTCAGAGGAATCTAATAAGCAAAGCCGGTAAGGGCGTTACTTGCTAAAAAGAATTTTCGAAAGGGCATGTGATAATTGTCATAGTAAGAGCAAATTTAGTTCCACCAACTTTACGCTTGCAATAATTCTTTTGAAAACATTTTTAAAAATTTTAATCCCCTAGGATTGGAATAATATTTATCTGTTTTTTTTTTATTATTAAATAAAAGACTAGAGAGTGAGTGATTGCTTATACCTTGAAGAATATTGCAATAAATTTTATGCGTTAAAAACGCTGCTTCAAAGAGTAAAAGTCGATGGGTGACGAGTACTATTAATCAACCTGGACAGGTGACGTTCATTATCTACAGTGTTGACGTAGGCAGAGCACAACTGTATTTAAAAAAGAAGGATGTTAAGCAGAGTAAATGCCAGTCATTAACCAGTATGAAAAATGGTACCGTTTTCCTGACAGTACGTATTAGGGCTTGAAATCTTAATCTTTTTCATTAATGAGAATCTTATCAGTTTTCATATTCAAATTCAAAATTCATATTCCTCAGTAGACTGTTGTATCTCACAAATTAAATTACCTCTCAGCGTGAGTTTTAATTCTTGCTGCATAGTTTAGAAGAATAAACTAATTTAAAATATGAAAAAAGTTGAAAAGTTTAAAAAATTTGGAAACTTTCCGAAACTCGATTGATACTCCCAGCCAGCCTTACTTCAAAGCCACTGTAGAAGAAATATAAAAGTTTTTATTAAACAATCAAAATGCAAAACAGATCTTATGGTTTACCTTCAGGGAGTTTTCTGTGTGAACTTTGTATCTTGAACCGGTGTATTGTAACGAAAAATAAATAAACGTGTAACTAAGAAAACATTTGAGACTCTCTCAACAATTGCGCGTAACTTTTGGTTTACATTGCAAGAATTCTCCCAGTCTTTGTTGATTAAAATCGAGAACAAAGTTTCGTTAGATAGTAGATTGCTTCCCTGAAGTATTATGGACTGCTTAAAATTTAATACAGGATTTAGCCTTAGATTTTAGAGATTGCTGGATTATAAATTTAATATTCGATTCAAGTTTACAAAGTCTGTGTTGGTAAACGAATTCGAAAGATAATCAATAAGCAACGTTAAACAAGAATCTTAAGCTTCTCAGTCTAACACATCTTTTGAATCTTAAATAACTACTACCAAAATAACATATAGAATACAGAATCTACATATTATACGAAACTGACTATCTGTTCATATATCTAAATATCTGTGTGTTTCTCTTTTCAATTCTTAAGATATTGAAAAATTTGAGAACTTTCAAATTCTGGAAATCTGTTGAAATATTTTGAATTCTCGAAAGTTTTTGATATTGCTTTAAAATTTTATGAAATTATTATTGATCAATTTGTGTATGTAATATTCAATTTAATAACAAATGGTTTTCTGTCACACTTGAGTTATTACACAATTTTATCTTTTTCCAAAAAAAGTATAGAAAATAAAAATATGTTTTATGAGTGGATTTACTCGATGTAGCCAGATAACGTTTATTTTTCAGTTGACTGATGTAATAAACAGTTCACGAACATATACCCAATTACAGCTCTCCATTGTATTATCTGTGCTTATATATAGAACATTATCTAATAATTTATAGTTCATAAGTACTCTCTAATAAACTGAATGAAGCACAACGAAATTTCCGTGCCGGCGTATTTTATCGTTCTTTATTACGCTGCACCTGCTGAGCAGATCGATACTTTGCTCAAGTCGACATACGTTGCCAATAAGGCTTCAAAAGGAATTCAGAGTGTTTTTCAAAACATACTCGTACAGGTATAATCGATTTTTTGAAAATATCAAAGAAAATACCCAAGAGGTTCATAAACAACTTAAGGAAGACATCAAAGTGAAATATAGTAACAATATAGTTTACACTACTAAATATTCAACTGTATTTTGTTCAATGAACGAGTGATGCAGTAATTTTAATATCAACTTTCGTAATAATGATACCTTAATAGTTATTGTAGTCGCTATCTGCATAAGTCCTCTAACATAGTTACGAAGCATTACTTTTTATTAGCCATCATTATGCTACTATTAGCTATATTAGACATTGCATGCATCTATATTGCATTAACTATTAACAAATAATTAGTAGTTGATTAATATTTGTACTATGTGGGGAAATTTTTTTAACACTTTTCAAAAAGTATGATGTTTTCGTAGGGTGAAATCGAATATTGTTTTCCTTCCTTTTAATCTAAATTATTCGCGTATATCCACGTAATTTTCAATTGGGATATGGATGTCTACCTCAGTGATAACGTTGCGATAGTAAAGCGTGGAACCCTTTCATGTAAAGTATAAAGGAAAACTCGAAAGGAAATTATTAATCCTTGAACAAGTGAATCTCGTTAATTCGGTAGGTACATGACCTGAGGCTTCATTAAAACAAGCCGGAATTGCGACGCCAGAACTTTGCGTATTCAACCTCAATGAGATCGATGAAAAGTTTGTTCGATTTTTTCAACTTTTAGATTTCTACCATAAAAGAGAAGCTGCTATATTCTAAGGCTGTTTAAAGAATTTTCCACTCTGCAGGAACTGCATAAGAAACGTAAAGTTGGCTGTCAGGACCAAAAGCTTTTTGGAAGTTGATCAACAAGTCCTATATAATTAAACATTCTTAATTACAAAAAATACGCAAGTTTACAATGAATGGTGTAAAATATTCTAAAACTTTTTTCAACTAATTAATATATTTTTAAAAATTGCTGGCATTTCAGAAAAAAATGAAGTATTTTTTTTATTTTTGAATGTGCGCATTATTTTAGGGTATGACCGTTTTTTTTCGCTGAGGGGTAGCGGCTACTGGTTTCTTGCTCTTATCATGTCTTCTTCTTCTTTCCTCTTCTGGTGTAGGATCTTTGCTACATATGTAAAAACTTCCTGTCAGAGTTCCAAATTGGAATTGCGTTAAAAAAGAAGTTAACTTTCCCATGTTTGGGAATTGTCTCTGACATCGTAAATATAAATAGCACACAACATGCAAATCGACCTGTGGCAACCTTGATTAATTCAAGAGAATTTAACTACACGTAACTGAATTTAACTAATTTTCATTCAAGTCAAGTGAATTCAAAGAGGACTTTACTAAATTGAAGGAGTATTTTATTGCATCTCATTAATTGCTTTATAATATTTTGGTTTAATTCAATTAAATGCAATCTCAAGTATTTTCTAGTATATATGTATATCCCAACCGTAAAAAATCCATATTCTCTCACAGGTTTGATAAAAAATGTTTACATATGCGTAGTTTGAAAGTCAATTTTTTTGTTTCTTTAAAAAAGGGCGTTTTTTTATTTCTGGGAGAGGTTTTTCAATTTTTTATACTTTTACATTTTATTCCATTTTCTGGGATGTCCTCCATACATTCCTCATGCACTTCCGGCAAGCCAATACCTATAAGGGAGTTCGAAGTCAAGCCTCTAAACCAACTACAAGGTCCTGCATCCCCTATTGGAGGTTCAAGTGTATTACTCAAAATGTGATTTTAGTCTAGATTTGAGGAGATCTAAAGTATAGTAATGATAATTTGACTTGAGAAATATGAGATATCCAGTAGAATAAGTAGTTTTAAGTCAGACGCGAGGAATTCCAAGTGCTACAATTCATTTTAAACCTCTCAGCCAGCCAGCTCTTGAAATACTAACAAAGTCTTACATTCCCAACCATTCCTCAACAAAATAAAAAAAAGTGCAATCCTTTGAGAGTTTTAAAATACGTATAAGAATAGTGTATTCTTATAGATTTTATAGGTCAGACTTTTGAGTTCATCTACCATATTTTTATCTTAAATTTAATTACATCATATATTACATTTTTTCTTTCAAGTAAGTTAAAAGCTATCACAATTCTGACCGATAGTGTGGGTTTAAAAAATCTTTAGAAGCATAAAGATAGAAACATCTGAGAAATGAGAAAGAGTCTGAAAGTGGGCGGAGATAATTAAAATTGCAAGACATGCTTTAGAAAGTATGTAGTTGTTGGAAAGCCTCATTGAAGAATAACAAGCACCCAGTGTAATGCAGAGGTGCTCTCGACGATAGTAATAGATGCAATTTTAATAACTCGTTGCAACGTATCTTCCCTGTTTCAGAGTCCGACGCCACCGCAGTACGTGTTCTGGTATCACAATAGCCGGATGATAAACTACGACATTGCTCGTGGTAGCGTCACTGTACAAACCGATCCAGGACCAACCCAGAGCCGGCTCACCATTCGCCAAGCGATCGAAACGGACACGGGCAATTACACGTGCAGTGCTTCAAACACTAAGCCGGCATCGATCTATGTCTTCGTTACTGAAGGCAAGTGTGCATACTTCTCTTTATGTCCTACCCTACTGCTCGAACTTGACACAATCACTGTCATTACAACCTACAATGCGCAAACTCTACGAACTTCGGGCTATGCCACAAGTCAACCACAGCCTTCCTGTTTCACGCAATCTGAGACATTCATCAGAACTTACTACTCTGAGCTTTGATAGTTCAAATTACAAAAGCGACATCGACCTAAAACTTGACTAGTTGATGCTTTTGATCAAGTTGCCGGAAAAGTATTTAACAAGGACGGCATTTTTAATTCGATTATCTGCTGACTTAGTTGCACTTCGTGGATAAGTAACGACCTGGAAAACTTAAGAAACCTTAGAAATTACCATATAAAGACATGCTTTGGATAAAAAGATTAAATTCTAATTTTAGTAGTTCCTTCCTTGTATTTAGTTATAAGAACAATGAAATTTCAAGATTTTGCAAGTGTCAGATAATATTTAATAAACTTACTGGAGAAAGTTTTCGAGATTGGGAAAGATATTGGAAGGTTGTAAAAAGTTTAGAAAGACTTGAAGATATTTCATGAAACTTCATGGAGGGGTTAAATTATTTGAGAGGCTTTTAACAAAGTTGTAAGAGATTCTAAGATTCGGAAAGTTTTCAGAAGAGTTTAGTATTTATTAGCACTTTTATGTTACATTTGCAGATTTGAATTGTGTTGCAGGCTTTACAAAAAGCAAAAAAAAAAAAATTCTCCCAGCTTCACAAGCACGATTTTAGAAGATTTCCTAAAATTTCAAAGGATTATAAAGAATTTTCAGCGATTTTAAAAGATAATTATTCTTTAATGAGTTTCTATTAATTTTAAGAGATTTTCAGGGGTTTTAAGGAATTTGGGTTACTGTATCTGAGTTACTCACGCAAGCAGGCGGACAGTAGATTCACAAGTGGGTAATCGTTTATCGACTATCTTGAATTTTCTCTTCCTTCGCACCTCACTATACAGTTATAAGTGGACAAGTTCTCCACTTTCCTACTCATCCGTTTGGTGCTATATGCCTTAAGGTATAATTACGAGAAGTGGGTAGCCAGGTTCACTGGAGTCGCTAGGTACTTGGAAAGTTAGACTCATCGATCAACCACCGTTGAGAAACTTATAACATATATGTAATCGATCTGCCCTGTTACAGTATCGAATTTAATATAGGCAATTTGACACTTTCGATAAGCGCGACAATTGGCAACTTGAGCTAGTTCGATCATTATGCTAAATCCTGCGTATATTAATATAGAACATAACCCCTCTCAAGATTTATCTCATTATCTCCCCATTTTCGGAATTGAAATGATAATTTAATTACTAGATATTTAATTTCATAGTATTGGATCGGAAAAAATCATCATTTTAAGTAGTATATGTTATTTTAAGTCAGGCAAAAATATCTGATCAGACCAATATCTCAATATCTGACTTTCGAAATAACTACCCTTCAATTCTAAAAAGGAATTTCAAAATTAATCAGAGTTGAAAAAAGAAAAAGTATCACAGAACTGACTCACAATTGTTTTATAAATTGATTAACCTACATTTTTTATTCAAAAAAGAGAGTGGAGAAGTGAAACTTTGATGTACTAATTGAGTCGTTAGTTAATTACTTAAAGCTTTTTCAACAACATTTGAACTACTTCACTGTTGAAGGGGAATGGAACTGTACAAGTGGTGCGATGAAATAGAATTTAAAAAGGTTCAATAATAAAGATTCGATAAGCAATTACCTATATACAAAACTATATACAAAACTTCCTTTGATACATTTCTTCTTTCTTTCAAAGTAAATGAATTCAGCATATCTATATCTCTTATTATCGCTTAAAAACTTCTCAATATAGCATATTTGAACAATACAAAATATTCACCCTAACTAAAGGCATAATTATTATATATTTTCAATATTTTTGTTGAAAATTGGTATTTGAATACGGTCAAATCGTTTCAAATGTCAATTTATTTATAACTAATTGGTCGATGCTGTCAATCTGTGTATCGAAATTTTATGGCTTATTTTTCACAATTCAACAGCTTTCATTCTAATTATTAGATTTCAATCAGTTAACGCGAATTTCATTTTCAATGTGTACAATTCGTGATGAACAAAAGAGAACTTTTTCGTTGTTGAAATCTGAACCTGCTACTATACATCAGTTATTTCACAGAGGCGATCATACTTTTATTAGCTGAACGATAAAAATGATAAAACGAGCGGACGCAAAAGTTGTCCGGGTGCGTTTCTGTCGAATAAAAATGAGAAATATATGTGACGTACGTATGCACGTATATGTATATTACTATGTGTAGCACAACTTAAATCCATTCAATAGTCACGACGTATTGTATCGAACAAGTGATGAAGGCACATATCGGGTCAAACACTACAAAAGTTAAAAACATCACACCCACTTTGATGTCTATGAAAACCCAACGATTCAAATTTCTTACACTTTAAAAGAATGCACCATTTTATTCCAGTAACAATTGTATATTTCATGCTGTTAATTATATTTCAGTAGAAACAAAACAATACATAACAATGATTTTAATTTAATTATTTTTGGAGTTAGGAACCATTGCCATCCAGACAATAAATAATATTGAAATACAAAGAACATATAACATTAAGTGATTCCAATTTTAAATTCACCAATTTTAGGCCCTTCAAATAAACATATTTTATCAGTTTTAAGGCAATATTTTATCGAGATTTAATGGTATTTTAAGTAATGCATATATTACGGGGTTTAAAGGTATTTTTCAAAATTTATTGAAATTTTATAGATATTAAGAGATTTTACGGCATTTCAGTTAAGAACTGTATGCAATTTTTAAATATTTTTAAAACTTTTATAGTATTTTAAAGGGGTAAATAATATATTTTAAAGGATTTTACGAAATTAATTCTATTATTATCTTGCCAAACTTTATCAACAAAAATAAATAATGTAATGAATTTCCTTTATAGTGAATATCTATTTTGATCTTAAATAATTTCTTAAGAAATTTAAGAGAAATTTGAATTTTTTTAAATGTTTTTAAAGCAACAGCAAAAATCCTATATTTCTAAATAAGTTGTATCGTGCCAATGTGAAACAAAGTTTGCAGCACACTTTGCATTTTTCTTTGATTGTCGATTCGATATTGTTTCAGTTTGAAAATAAAAAAAACTGTATATTCCTTTTTTGTGTCACCTTGCTTCAATGAACAAATAAAGCGATTTAAAGCAACGTGAAAGTAAATGGAATAAAATTGCAGAAGACTTTTGTCTTGATACATGTGTCAGTATGCGACGAATATCTGCATAAAGGACGTTCTACTTTTGAGCACTTTTTGCTAAAGTGATGATATGCGCGATATTACAAACGCTCATGGTTAAAGTCTTTCATCGCTAAAATATCGACCGTACCTTGTTTACCGAGACGTAAGCGTCAATGTAACCGCGAAGCAGCTCGTGATACAGCATCACTCGAACCCTCATTTCGCTTTTTTTTTCAATAAATTCATCAAGAATTCGAACCTTCTATAGAGAAAATTCAAACAGAACTTTACTTTGCCTCTGTAACTATAATTATAATTCCTATATGTATATAAATATATTACTTAACTGAATATCTCGTAAAGTGTAATAATGACTTTATAATTATAATTTAATACTTTATAATCATGATCATCTCAATTTTTCTGGTAATTTTTGAAAAGTAATTACTGTTTTACATTTCAGGTGACAAAATGGCAGCAATTCTTCGACGGAAAACATCAGGAGTAAAGAGAACAACAGAAAATTTGGTGCTAATTCTCATATTAATCAGCACCGTTTTAGTGCGATAAACGTTTCATTCAAATGTCCATAATTACCATTATTTCTTTTATGTAATAGGTAGGTATTTCGCAACTACGATCTTTTTTCACATCGAGGTTAGAAGCAGTTGGACTGCACACTTTTCACAACAAAGGTTCACGATTATCCAAGTGTCTGTTCCGAGTCATTATGCGCGAACCAGATTATGTAAATATTATTAATCGTATAATTACTCGGTGGACCAGGGATGCCTATCGAGATCATGAGGTTAAGCTTTTTGTCTCTGTGACGATAAAAAGTTATTTAAGTGAAATAATTACATATATATGTATGGTATTAAAATATGAATTAAAACACGGAAATCGTCATGTAGAGAAGCTGAAATTTGTGCTGTGTTTTGATTCTGAATTTGGTCTAATTGGATCTTCTAATTGGCTCTTTAGATCAAAGATAATTATAGCTTCCCAAATCTTAATTATATCTGTATATAGTGTAATAGTCAATGCAAGCCCCTTAAATATTTTAAAAACACTTATTTCTTTAACTTTCTTATAAGTTTTACCATCTTCTGATTTTTAAGAATAAGTATTTCAAAACCATATCTTCTATTTAAATATAACCTAAGTGCTATTATAATTTTGTATAAAATAAAAAATATATAATTTAAAAAAAAAAGGTAATGTGGTGAGTTGATAACAAGTTTGTCTTTCACAAAATGACTTTCAAGAACTATTATAGTAATGTTAAAAAATAATAAGAGACAAGAGACATTTTCAAGTTTAATTAACTAATTGAAGAGCATGAGAAACTGCCATTTACTGACAAATTTATCAATTTATTCAGAATTTAACTCAAGACTGGTCACGACTTTTTACATATGTATTTCAATTTCAAACTAGATCGCGGAATTTAACCATGCAAATGAAATTCTAGTTAGAATATCAAGTACATAAAAAGGCACATTGTATATAAAACTGAACAAGAAGTCCTTCAGATTTATTATACAAAATAACGTTCTTTTTCGTAGCGCGGAAGTTCAACTTTGAATTATGGGTTCATGTATAAATTTTACGGTACGTTGCCAAATCCAAAATGGTTGCATTATAAACCTTGTTCTGTATAATCCCTCAGGTTTACCCTTTTGTTATCCCGTTCCCCCCTATTTCAGTATTCTAAACTCCCTTAAAACCTATAAGAAAGTAAAAACAAAAAGTCTATTTTTATTTTTCTATCTAGAAAATAAATTGCTGTAAATATTTAATAATATTTAATAATTCTGTAAAAATATTACGAATTTAAATTATAAATAAATTATTTACTTAAATTATTCATATGTTTCATAAACAAGAGAAATATTTATCGAAGAGAGGAAGAATAATCACTCTTGTGTAATTTTAAACAAATTTCAATTGAGGAACTCATTTGTAAATAACTTAACTGTTTTTATTTTTAATTGTTTTCAAAACTAATTTTACTTCTAACATTTCAGAAATCAATATGCATCTTGAAAATGACTTGCTGTAATATTAAATATACCATTAGCACTAAAGTATGCGGTTAAACAATAATCATTGTTATATCTAGAGTCTGAAATTTTCTGAGCACAGAAATGAAATATTGATTTTGCATTCGCGTACAGCCGGCTCACTCGAACGTATTCAACTCTAGATATAACGACATGGACATATAAGTAAAAAGAAAATGCTTTCTTTCTGAAATTAGACCAGATTCACGTAAACGAAAAGTGTTGCAATGCTGTGGTTTGTGTCAGTCCCAATCTGCTGTATAACCTCAGTAATCATTTTAACTTCGTTATATTCCTGATCGAAACCATTCGTACCAGATCAATCGTTTGAGTCTTCGGAGATCTCCTTCATTCTATAAATCCGCCTCATCTCTTCCGTTTTTCCCGACGTGAAACTAATAACTTATCAGTACCGCCTTAATACCCTCTTCCGGTTCTAACTCCACTCATTCCATATAAATTATTCAATGGATTTATTAGGTAAAAGGGAAAACTTATAAGAAGAAAATAATTTAATCGAGATATGAATAAAAGAAGTTAAGAAAAATAGCTTTGAGGTCAAATTTAATTTATCGAATTCAATTAAACTATTCTATATAAATTAATCAAAAATTGATCATCTGACATGGAAAATGTTAAAGATGAGAAAAATCAGCACAGTGACGTGGATAAAAAGCTATTAAAAGTCATTCATTCGAAAATAAATGGCTTTTGATGGAAGTGCCCTTCTTTATGTGTAGAGGCTCTTCAGCATATTGCCTCATTTTCTTATATCTGGCAATTACAACCTACGCATTTGATTTTCACCCGATTTTCAATCTGAGCATTTTCCGTGATAATAACTAGGATAATTGGTAAATCGTTTGCACCAAAGATCTAAAAAAAATATATCTTTGTGTAGATTTGACTTTGTACTTAAAAGTACAAATATTCACACCAGAGTAAATTTAATTACCTATTGCTCACTCAGCCAAAATCCAATACACAGACCACTTTCGTATCTAAAAAGACATTTTTTAATTATTACAAAATTATCGCAGATTTTGACTTCTGAAACTTAAGGCGGTACTATATTTACTGAATTATAAATATATATTATAAAAAACAACAGTAAAAGAAGACTTCATAAAGGAAATTATATTTTAGTTAATAATTAACTGTTTTTTCTCCGAAGGCCTAGACTTTGTACTAATAGAACAAATTTAATGTCATGTATATGAATAGTATGCCACGAATATATGAATGTCGATTGTGTCAAAAAATTAAATCACCATACTCTAAAAATGAGAAAATTGTGGAAGAGATTTTCTAATTTTTGACAGTTTAATTATAATATAATTAGTGTTAAATTCTAATGTTAAATATATTTTTTATTAATAATTAATACTATCAACGAAATTAGAAAAAACTATAATCATATATCATTGCAATTGTACTTTTCGCAGACTAATGATTTATAACAGACAATCCTTAAACCAGTTTACAATCATTTAATAGTTTATTAACATGGGACAAATGAAAATTTGCTTTTGTAATTTGACTCACTGTAAATAATATTTTTTTTGCTAATATACGATGTACTTAAAATAGATAAATGTTTATGAGATCTACACAAAAAGAATATTTATTTGTCCCCAGTAACTTTTATTTATACTAAGATATTTTCAATAATATTTTCAAGTGCAGATAAATATAGTTCACTATATATATCTAGTTCTTAAAAAATGCTTCTCGAGGAAATTTTTTCCAAAATGTAAGGATAATTCTGTTATTATACGTGTTGCATATTATATAAATTTAAAATGTTCTTTTCTTTTCCAAAGTGACTTCGATATTTTACATAATCTTCTGTAACCGACGAACTTCAGCTACCCAATCATAAATTTAAAATAATGAGATACATAAAAGATAATCGAAAGAGTAATCAGAGAAAATACGGAGTTTTCGTTAACCGAAAGACATTCAAGAATTTTCAGACAATCAAAAAGTTACTTTTTCATCAATGTTGCAATCACAATTCAAACTTTTAGCAAATAATTTCAAATCGATTGTTACAAGAAGTTTGTTACTTTGTATAAAATCTTATTAAAAAGAGTTAAAGTTTCTCAAAGTTATATAATGTTATTCAAAGGAAATAAATTTTGAATTTAAATAATTTAACTGTCCAGGTAACATTATGCTCATAATTCCAATTTATATTCAGATTATATTTCAAATAATTTATTTTAAAACAAAATCTCATTTCATTGAATAAAAATGTTAAACTGTATTTTAATTATAACTCATGTTAATGCAACCACCGAACTTGCTGTAGCCTCAATAAAATATGCACTTTACGAATTCCCCTATTTGAATAAAATGAATTCATGAAATATATATCGAAATCTGTTATAGCAAATCATATGAAACTTTTATATACGGTAGTTTCTTGAAACGGAATATGTAATTGATCGATTTTCATGTTTAAGTACTTATTTAATTTAATTCTACATGTGATCTACAGATAATTAAGAGTGTTGGATCCAAGTTCTAATCTCAAAATTAAATTTCTTCATATTACCAGATATTACTTAATAATATTGTAATTAGATATTTTTTCTGTATTTCTTAGCTAAAATATATTTAATTCTGGTAATTGTTGAGAAAAATGGATAATTCAAATATAATTGCATTTAAAAAACGACTATGTATACTTTAAAGAAAAAAATGAAAGCTGCGTAACCCAATTTTTGAACTTAGGGCACTAAGTTTTTTTTAACAGGGCCTGAAAATCATGTAATTATATGATTAAAAGTTATTTCTGCGAAAATTTTATTTAAGCTATTGAGGACAAGAAGACATGGGATTTTGAAAAACGCACACAATCGGCATTCCGTTATGTGGCTATTAACAAATTTTTAAGGAATAGAATAATCACGACCTTTACGTCTCTCATTAGGAACATCGATTAAAAGATCGATCGATTATTGTTGTAAATAACACCAATTTTGAAAGAGTGTGATCAGTCCTGTTTAGAAAGTCTGTATGGTATTCCTTGCCAGTCAATCTGTAAACAGAAACTATTATTATTATTTTCAAAGTATAAAATTAAGAAAGCTCTACAAATTTACTATAAAAGCAAATCGAAAACCTCGAATTCTCCTGTTTCATAATTCTTTTCTATAATTGAAACAAACTACTCTGGCGAAAGTTCTGGATAGAAAAAATTCTATCCTTTTGAATCATTGCATTAAATTCATTACAGAATTTGAACCCGAACCAACCAGTTTAATTCGTCGGATCTAATCCGAAGATTATACATAATTATTATACTTATCTTATAAAAACATTGGTTAATTAATTTTCAATTAATTAAAAAAATTCCATTTATATAAAATTCAGAAAGTTGAATCCTATAATCGTATCTATGATTGTGTTAATGAGCCTCTCAGCTGTAAGACCATGTATTTTTTCAGGCACCTTACTTAAAAACAAATAGAGAAAATGCATTTTAGCTAGTTATAGAGGTAAACGTTCCTTATCGTTTTCTTTACGTTTATCTCCTACGAAAAATCAATTTTAATTATTACTTTTTGAATGTGATACCTGAAAATCTGAATACGGTTACAAACGTAAAGTCACGTGATTTATACATGGCCTTAAGCAAATTAAAATCGAACCCGTGCTTTCCAAAACCTGAGTACTCGAGGACTTCAAAGGTTGATTTATCTTGTTATATGAAATGTATGTAATAAATTTTATGACTTGCGAGTCGAAATCGTTCTAATTAATTAGAAGTAAATTATCTATGATGCGTCAAGTCAATTGAAAAAAAAACTGTAATTTGGATTTGCTTGCATTATAAACAAGACCTTTTCCTATAACAATTTACAAAGTAAATCAGCTTTATACTTTTATTTCCGAAATCTAATCACAGATGCAACTTTCTTATAACATTACCGACAAAACTGCGAAATAAGCTCTTGAAAGGATACATAATTTCTTTCTCACTTAAGGCAACTTAAGGCCATTTATCAGTTATCTGATCTCTCCATTACCGACAGTTTTTTCGCTGCAATGGCATTGCAGGGAAAAAAGGTAAGGTAAGGGTTCGATTACTAACTAATACATGACACGCATGACGACTACATGAACTGACATAATCTTAAGATACTTTGTACAATAGCAGTGCAAGCAAAAACCAAAAGCGATCATTGATATACAATAAAGTTATATTTTGAATCTTTCTTTTCACCGAAAATAAAGTCGTATCATTGTTACGAGAAAATTTTTTATTACATCTACTGGTCGTTTTATTATTTGATTAAAAACTACGATGTAATTATACATATTGATCTAATTAAGGTACTGTAATGAAGTATATGCACTAGAATGTAATTGAACATTCAGTCTATTGCATATATACGGTCCATATAGACACTATTTGTAGGATCTGTTAATACTATTAAGATTAAAACGATGATATATATATATATATATATATATATATATATATTTATTATATATTATGGTGGAATCTCGAATTAATTCTGAAAGAATTAAACAGTACTTACAAACTTAAAAATTTCTCAGTATATGTCTACAATCATGTATTATAGACACAATGATTCAATTCAATAAAAATCTAAGAAAAAATAACTCTCCATCATTTTCCTAATCTTTCAGTTTTCTAATTGAAACGCTTCACGAAAAAAAAAATCATAATAAAATAATCAATATCAATAATTCAGTACAAAAATTCCAGTAAATTAAAATTCAGCTTGGGAATCCTAGTGCTTACCATGAAATTCTAAATAAATATGTACATGAATTATACTGTTTATATATGCTACCGGTGTTTCAAAATAGTCTCGTAATATTTGTATTAGAATATTTAAAATTCAATATTACGCTCTATTTTGTTGCACCGACTACACCATTTATTCATAACATATTAAATTTACTCATTTACATAGTATAATGTGACCTTCTTATAAATATAACAGATTACATTTTAAACTGCGAAGAGGTGCGAAATATCTATAAAATTTGAATCGTGAAAAACATTACCTTTTTTTACACTGAAAGTTGTACATACGTAAATTCATATTTTGAAGCGGTATGGCATGAACATTTTTTTTTATACTTTCAAGGTAAATATATAGAAACCCCTTAGCAGTCAGCGATTAATTTCAACTAGACTCAGTAGCCAAGAAGTCGAGCAACTTTTACCACCTATTTTAAATGAAAGCAATTTAAAGTTCAGGTGAGCTCGACTTTCTTACCTGCCGACCCCTGGTAATCGATAATACAATATTTCTCATCGATATCCTACTCCAGCTGACGATAACAAAAAATATGTTAAATTTATCATTTTGCGTACAAAATGCGTGATTGATGTCATGGCAAATGATTGGCAAAATCATTCCTCTCGAAGTGACACTAGACACTTCTTGAGCTGTTCAGCGTGGGCCTGTTAAATAAATTCATTTTAAATAATTAGATAGTTCCTTAAAAAGTTAATTTATTATTTATCAAAATTATTTACTTTTCTCACCTTTGCATGCTTAATTTCCAACTCAGTAAGCTCTATGAGATTCTTTTTAAAGGCAGTGACTCTTCTCGTTTTGAAGTCCATTAATTCTGCGGAAAAAAGTATCGATATTTTATTGCTGCAGATAATTCATTTAAAATTTTTCCTATTGAAAACCTACCTTCCTTTCCTTTTTCCGACATCTGTTCAAACTTTTCACAGGCTTCTGTTTGTGTTTGTTCCGCCTATTGAAAAAAACTCACATTGTATCATCAATGTAATAAATCAATTTTACTGATGTACATTTTTTAAAGTAAAATAAATTTTTGCATGCAAGCTTCAAATATTAACATGCTGAAATATGTAAAAGGCTTTTACATCAAAGATTCTTCTGCCTGAGAAATACTTGATTATTATTATATTAAATTGCTTATAAGAATTGTTTTCGCTTTTAAATTAAGTATATCTTGAGGAAGAAGAATATTGAAAATAGTTCACACACATTGATGACAATTCATGTATGGAAAAATGACACACCTCTGCAACTTCCAGTGCCTTCAAGAGCAAGAAAAATTAAAGCACTGGTTAGAGATCGTGTAACTTTTAAATTACACACAATCTTGCATACAATATTATATTATCTGCAATTGATGACAAAAGTGGTAGGAGTAGTTTTTAGATAAGTAAGGAATTTTTAAGGAAAGCCAAAATTACAAAAATAAAACGCCATCCCTTTTTACTTTTTTGATGGCATAAAAGTAGAAATAAGTTCACCATAAATCTTTTTTATTAAGTTTATGACTGAAGAGGGGAAAAAGAGCGACAATAGGACTTATGAAATGCTTTAGATCTTTTTCATATAAATTAATAATTTTGTTACACTTACAGCATGGACATCTTTATTTTTGGCACGAGCTTTCTCCAAAGCTCTGTTCGCTGTTTCGTAGGCGTGTAAAGCTTTTAATCTTCTAAACAGCAATCTTTTTGCTGCAGCAGAATCCCTCATGTAGTATCGCAAGGTGTCTGATAATTTCAAGTCTTCATCAGAAGCAACACGGCCTTCCACTTTCTGGAATTAACCAGAAAACGTTATTAAGACGATAAATTATTATTAATAACATTACAATTATTACAGTGGATTTCAAATAAACCTCACCCTAATTTTCTCAAAGGTTTCGGCAACTTTCGTTAAGAACCTTTCTAGTTTTCCAGCGTCTGAAGTGGCCAATTGAAGAAGATTGCTCGAAATTTTTATGTATGAATCAGCGACATCTTTGTGCTTCACTGTTTGGCGATCAGCACGAGTTGTTGCTTCTTTTAAATTATTATGATACTGATGTAGAAATGTCATTTCTTGATCGAAAAAGTCGTTCACATCTTTTACTGTTGCGGACAAATAGTATTCATCCGTTGTTTTCGAAAGCGACTTCACAAGGCCTCCAAACATTTCCATCTTGTTTTTTCCTCTGACACAAAGATCTTGATCATATTCAAGAAATACTCTGAGATTGTGATCATTCCGAAAAACGGGATGATGTGCCAGTCTTGTTAAAAACATTTCATGCATCGCCACCGTTTTCTTAAATGTGGCTAGATATTCTCTGAAAAATATATATCTCTTTACGGACATGATTTGTACTCAGACTTCAAAATAATTTTCAAAGCCATTTAAATGTTTATACTCTCATAAAAATTTTAGAAAATAAATAGTAATTAAAGTCTAGCCTAATTTTATTGGGGGAAATTGAATCCAGGCAGTCATAAAATAATTAGTCCGCAAAATAATTCAACCAATCCACAAAACTAAATCAAGTTTCCGGTTTTTCTCGATCCGGTATAAAATTTCAGTCGCCGAATGTTCCTGAATAATTCAATTGGAGAATTAAATAATTAGAAAAGCACTTACGCCTCTAATTCTTGTTTCATCTTGGAAAACTCTTCTTTTGTCATGCTCCCTTCGCCCTCACCGAGTTTTTGTAATTTCTCTCGGGAAGCATCGAAATCGGGTCTAGGAGGGCATGGCGGAATCTAAAAGAAAATATTGAATAAATTAGTTATTTTATAGAATTAAACTCAAACGCGAAAGAAAGTTTAAAAAAAACTATATAATTTTGCAAACGCGTACGATGTATCCTGCATATTCTTCGTTCTCTTCAAATCGATCATGAAGCCACACGAATTCTTCGTGCTGCCTAACAACCAAAAACTCTTCCTTTTGAAACTCTGAAAGCGTTGTTTTTGTATGCACTGTAAATTTGACTTTGTCCTTTTCACTGAGAGCATCCGAGATATCCACTTGCAACGATTTGTCAGACAAGTCCACTGTATCGGCTGGATTTGTCTATAAAAACATCAGAAATTGTAATTTTAAAAATAAATTATTACAATTTTAATTTACTTCTATATAATATATAAATCTTTAAATGTTGGATTCAAATTCTAATTTCGAAATTTGATTTCCTCATTTTACTCAACAAATATTATATCTAGATATTTTCGCTCTGGATATGTACTTCTTTATCTAGAAATAAAATTTGTTTATAGAAAGAAAAAAAATGTTGTTTTAATGCTGCGTTTTCTTAAAGCCAGGAATTCTAATAATTGTTGAGTAAAATGAGGAATTTAAGTTTGAATTGAGCATTTGGACCAAAACATGTTTAAAAAAAACTTCAAAAAATGGTGAAATCTGTGAAATTCCTCAAATCTGTCTACTCAGTTTAAAGTTTCATTTAGCCGGAGAGGGTTTCTGGATGGTAGAAAGGGGGCTAACTCTCTGTTTTTCCTAAAAACTAATTGACACCGGTGAGATGGGTGCGGGTGCACAAGACTTACATTTTTCCAAGTCCACTTTGTAGCCAAAAAGTCACATCAAACTCCACACGGAGGGTGATTCCCTCACTGTCCCTCAAAACTTAGGCTGATAAATTGCAATTATTTACATTTAGACCTGTGCCTAGTGCCTGTCAGTTATTTTCGCTCTTAGCAAATGAAGGCCTATGATTGGTCGAGAACTTTATACGGGTTACCAAACTTTGAATGTATTGCTTCCACCAATCGGCACTGGCGCCACTGCTAAGAGCGAAAACAGCTGACAGGTCTAAATGTAAATAAACGCGATTTTTCAACCTAAGTTTTTACGCGATTTTCAGAAGTGCTCCGGTTTTACAGTACATAATAAGAAGTGAAAAAATGTTCACAGTGTGAGAATCACCCTCCGTATGTAGTGTCGTGTGCCTCTTTGGCTACAAAATGGACTTGGAAAAATGTAAGTATTGCGCACCCGCTCCCCTCTCATCGGTGTCAATACTTTCGCCGAGAATTTTCCATTTTTGCCAAATAAATTAGTTTTTAGGAAAAACAGAGGTTTAGCCCCCTTTCTACCATCTAGAAACCTTCTCCGGCTAAATGAAACTTTAAACTGTGTATTTTTGCAGTCTTAAAAAGGAAACTATTTAATGAGTGGTCAAAATGGCGGATTAAAGTGCACTCTACACCAATTTTTAGTTTTTTGAAAATGCTCCAACAGCCTTAAACCTTATATTATATATAATATGTAATACATATTATCCATAATCCATTATACTCATAGTTTTGATAGTATAATCAACAAAAATTTCATTATTTAATCAATAATTTGTTATAATTTGTTAGTTATATTTTAACTAAACATCAACCAGTGAGAAATTGAAAGCCCTTTTTCAAGAGAGAATTCACGATCAAAAAATATTCGTAAAATATACAAATTACTTTTAAATTTGCCAAAAACAAAGTTATGGTCATAACAAAGATATTTTTGGTCATAATAAGTAAACATTCACTTCGTTGGGCACTTTACAAGGTTAATCAATTTCCGTTAGATTTCCACGATCATGCTACCACACAATTAATGATTCTATACTTCTGCCACGACTCACTACAATTATTCATCCCGATCTTTAATAAAAATAAAAGATACTGATAATTATTGCTTTCAAAATTGGAATGCGTACCTTTTTTGACGGCCCATTGTTCAAGATATCGTTGGTCTCGCATATTCCTTCCTGCAACATTTTTGAGAGTGTCAACCAAGTAGTAGACAAGTAATAAAATTAATTTCTGCAGCTCTTTCTACTTCTTTCTAATGATTTATTTAAAGGATCAAATGACCGGCTGCCAAATGATAACAGGTTCCACCTACCATCATGGCGTCGAATTGCCTCCGCTTGATATCCTACTGTGTTTGTCACGACACGATTTTGTTTCAAAGTGGCGAAGAAATGTCAACACTCTACGCTATTTAAACTGAGGTTTAACTTAATTATTTACTGCAAATCTTGAGAAATTTTTATGATAGCTCATTTCACTGAACTATAAGGCATTTCAATCGTTTCAATCTGTCAATGTCTACGTGTCTCGTTATTCGTACCATTCGTACTATCAGCTGGAAAAAAATCACTGCGTCGAATTTCTGCGCAGGCTCGTGAAAAAGTTCCTTTTTCAAATCAGGGAGAGTAATACAATTTAATTTATTCTGATTTTTAACTAGTAATGTATTTAAATATAAAATAACTTATTTCGGCTAACTTTTTAATGAATAATTTTCTGTAATCCTTATCTTTCTTTACATTAAATTATTTAATTTTTTCAGGGTGGCATCAAAACCAGGCAAAACTTTCATTTTCAAATTAGCAATGTTGCCAATTCCAAAATGTCTAAATTTCCCGCGTCTTTTCAAAATAAAAATTTCGTGGTACAGCAAATTACAGTGAATACAAAGAAACCCTAAAAATGATTACAACCAAAACACCTAATTTTTTTATATTAAGGGCATGTGTTACTTACCATGTAGGCAAATTTAGATGCATTACTTGAAAAAAAAGTTTCGTTTTGCTAAAATCGGTAAAAAATTTGACACCTTGAGGTTTAATGATTTTAATAAAACGAAACTATTTTTCACTAAAATATCCCTTACATATTTGTGGCAAAAAAAATTTCAGAAACTGAACTGGACCTTAAATCAAAATTCAAAGTTTTAACTTTAAAATTAAATTTCTTCGTTTTACGCAAAAAGTATTAAAAGTAAACATTTTTTCGCTCAGTAGACAAATTTATATTTTAAAACAGAATAAATCTAGAGCGAAAACCTGTTAAATTCTAACAATTATTGAGTAACATGAGGAATTCATTTACACATTTTCGAATTTTAATCCCACACCTTTACTTAAAGAATGGCTCAATAAATTACAATTCATTGTGGTTTTCGCAAAAACTGATGTATATTACTCAATATTAAAATTACATAAACTCAGCGATGAAATACATTCTGATTAACATAGATTGAGATTTCTCGAATAAAAATGGTCGAAACTCTGATTCGTGAAGAAATGCAGCAATATGTATAATCGTGTAATAAAACGTGAGAAATTATGTGTTCGTGAGCTCTATGTTATATTAAATACTAAAGTTTATACAATTTATATATAAGTTTCTGCTGCAATTGCGAATAACACTTTTTGTTATTCATTGACTAGTAACTAAATGATACTGACCATATCGCACTCTCATTATAGAAGTATAATGTCCTAATGAGAATTTAATTTCATAATCATAAATATTCGAAATAAGAATCATATTTAGTATTTAAGGGTATTAGAACCAAGTTCTAACATCTAAAGTCGATTTTCTCACTTTACGCTCTGTATGCGTACTTCTTTTAGAAACAGAAATTTGTCTATGTCTATAGAGCGAAAATAATTTCACATAGTTTGAATATATATTTCCCTCAACGATAAATTCGAAATCTAACATCAAAATTCATTCTCTTCATTTTACCAAAAAAAAAGTAATAAAAGTATTTTTTTTTGCTCCGTATGCATATTTCTATTAAAAAACCTAAATTGCGCTACAGAGCAAAAAATATATAATTATAATATTTGTTCAGTAACATGAGGAAATCGAATTTAGAGATCAGAACTTGGATCCAACATCCTTAATTAACGACTTTCAGTTATGGAAGTTAGATTTATTTCTATTGATCTGTAACTTCATACTTTTGCTGGGAAGTACGATACAAGATGCATGAATTGCGCGTGGAAAACAGAAATGTACATCAACAATTTCACAAACATACAAAACACAAATTTATTGACTTGCAAGATGTTTAGTCGAAAAACAATTACTTCACTTTTTTTTTAGATCCAGTCGCATGACGTAAACACATTATAATTCCTTCGAAATACAACCAGAAAAATTAAAAAACAGTTTGTTACGTAATAGAAGATAGGGATTCTTGACCTTTTGATTTAAAACAAAGGAAGCCTAAAACCGAAGCTTACCATATACTGAATGAAAATTTTTTCAATTGCTTATTATAAACTTCGCGTATATACGGTTACTTAGGCTTCCATACCGGATCGACTGGAAATCCTTTTTTTTTTATTATGTATATTCATTATTTAGGTACAACAATGGTACATACATATACATAATCTTAAGTTCATGAAAAAACTTGAACTAACATTCCTGCTCGAAAATCAGTCCAATCTTGCGTCATGTTTTTTAAGCGAAAAAATGAAATTTCAGTACAACTATATACAAATAAAATATACATATGAGTATATATTATATGTAACTATGCTTTCTGTTTATCGCTATTCTTTTATTCCAAGTATCACTAACTACGAGCAATAGTCTTAAAAAAATGGATGTGACATATTCCACTCTACAAAATTAAATCCATTGTATAACTTAAATACAGTTAAAAATGACCTATAAATTGCGAAACAGTAAATATTTCTTTCTTAGTAGCAGTTTACATGTTTAAAAACTGGGCTAATCGTTAAATGCCGAAATCTTCGAGCCATTAAGAAGCAAGATATTTAGTGCAAATCTAGCGTTTTCAATCGGTAATTATATAAATATGTGAATTATGTCTTTATTTCAAGCGTGTTGTGATTTACAGCTCTCTGGTCTGATAATATATACTTATGCAATAAATGTAAACGTCTATTAAGTAACAAATACATCCTTCGTCGTTCGTTATCTCATAACAGAAAGAATCAAATTAAATGTACAAATTTAAAGTACGCGGTCGGGGATAAAACGAAGAGCAGGAATGGGAAGATCAGTTCAAATTATTGAAGGATGAATCGGTGGACAAGCAATTCCCAGCCCCTAGCAACACCCCCCGCCTTGTGCACTACCTTGCCCACCAGTTCCTGATAATCCACCAGGACTAGTTGGAGAATGTTGAGGCCCAATCTTGATTCCGTTTGCCTGCAAATTTAGTTTTTACCAAACATTCATCCTTGGAATAATATTATTAGGACCCATGAATATTCTCTAAATTCTATTTTCCATTATTTTTATTATACCCAAAGTATAACTGAATAGCGTTTTTCTAAAAATTAATTTTTAATTTATCTAATTTTCATATTTATAAATAATAATTTGACATAATTTTCAAATGGGACATCTTTTTACCGAACAACCGAAATTCTAAATGTGAAAAACTACCGATAAAAAATATCCAAAAAAATGCAAATTCCCAAAATAAAGATAATATTACCGAAAATTTTTATCAACAAAATTTTAATATATCAGAGATATTTATTAACAAAAATATAAAATTTACCGAAATTTTGATTTCGCGAAAATATAAAATAACCGAAAATTTCCAAATTTTGAATAACATCTTGGGTGAAATTATTATTTGGATAAGCTATAATTTGAGTGATTAGTTTTAAATGAAAATAGTTTAATTTTACCTCGTTGTTGATATCGAAGACGCCCTCTTGTATTTTCTCATAAATTTCTTTGGCCGTGTTAATGAAAGCTTCTTCTACATTTGCGGCTGTCTTAGCGCTTGTTTCCATAAAAACAAGTCCATGTTCTCGAGCGAAGGCTTCACCTTCTTCCCTTCGAACTTCCCTTCGCGAATCTAAATCGCTCTTATTACCAATTAGCATTATGACCATATTAGAATTGGAATGTTGTCTTGCATCCTCCAGCCATGTTGTGAGGTGATTAAATGTCTCTCTACGCGTAATATCATAAACCAAAAGTGCGCCAGCTGCTCCTCGGTAGTATGAACGTGTAATAGATCGGAATGCCTCCTGACCAGCCTAGAGTATTAATCATTTATGCAAAGATTAATCGCACATATATATGGGATATTAAATAGAGGCTCAGAGAATTATTAATCATCATAGCTCAATGTAATATCACAAACAAAGGAAATTCCAATAAAATCATAATTTTTTTACAACCTAATTTTAATTGAATGATTAAACCCTATACAAAAGGAAGTATTTAAGAACGCAAGAAGCGTTGCTGTGATACGTAAGACAGTAAAACTAAAACTCACCCACCATAAAGATTACATACTCTATTATGATCATTCCTAAACTTAGTCTTGGTAGTCTTGATTTGTATTTTGTAAAAATTGTACAAATTTTCAAAAAAAAAAATGAATTCACTACATATATAAAACTATTGGAACAAAAGTTGGCAAAGTCATCTATATTGATCATCGTAAATCCATATTTGTCATCATAAATTTGTCTTGAGAATTTTTTGAAGATATTTTGAAAAAGTTTACAAATTTTATTTCTTTTTTTTCAGGGATTTAACATTTTTTTTAATCTAGTTTGAAATAAATGTTTTTAAAATATATTTAAATCCCTTGAAATCATATGGAATTCCTTAAAATATCTTGAAATCTGTTCTGATTCCTTGAAATGTCTTCAACACACTAATTTGAAATCTCTCCAAATCTTGAACAACGTGGATAATTTTCTGATAGTCATTAATAAAAATTATGTTTAGAATAATTACAGTATCCCATATTTGCAACTTGATCTGTTTTCCGTCGATGGTGATCATTCGAGCACCAAATTCCACGCCTATGGTTAAATCATGGACTGGCTGAAATCGCTTGTCTGTAAATTGTAGCAGAAGACAGGATTTCCCGACTCCTAAACAGGAAATAAAATATTTCTTTAATTTAAACTTTTTAAGGCGCAAATATGAACACAGATTCTAATTTTTCTTATTATTATTGAATTTAATACAGATAATGCATCAGCATCAATCGAAATGAATAAAATCAGTCTGAAAGGGCAATTATTGATCCAAATAACACATTTTTGAAGTAATAGCTGGTGATAGTCATGTTTCACCAAAAAATAGTTGCAGGTAAATAATTACGTTCTTGCAACATTTTACCTATTCTAAAAACAACAAATCTGCGTAAATGTATATAATGGTAAACAATGAGTTATTGTTTTTTATAGATAGTAAAGAATCAATAAAGCACATTACTCAAAGAATTAAATTAAAAACTCTCAACTGTTGTTAAAGAATAATGGAATTTAAATGCAATTTTATTTATTTTTCTTGTGGAAAATACTGTTCGTGCGATTTACACGTCATGATTTAATTTCTTTCGGGTTACTGTTAAGAAATACAAACAATTCTGAAGTAAGCTCAACTGCCATTTACTGACTTGTTTTAGAAGAAATACGAATTTTGGTGCCAAAATGTTTATCAATGTTTATCAATACTTACAAAATGTAGAAGCAAGAGATGAAATTGGCAGGGATAAACGAAATATATAAACTCTATGTTACATAGGGTAAAAAATTCTTGAAGGGGAACAAAAACAATGAGAGCTGTCAGTGACGACGTAATACAAATAGTTCGATAACAAACGACTAATGCTCATTATTTATATAAAATCAAAACTTACCTGTGTCACCGATAATAATATACTTGAAAAGGTATGCATACGACATATTGGCAATCTAAACAACTTGTAAAAGTCACAAAACGTAGAGACGGAAGAGAGAGTTTTAGATTTTTGACTATCTTATCGCTTCTGCTTGGTCATGACGTCATTCAATCACTTCGACTATTCTCGGATATTTCCGTTATACTAAGGAACCGTAGCCAATAGGAAGTATCTAAATATTACCCAATTGTATTGCTAGTATTGAGCGGGAAATTTCGAATAACAATATACTTAAATTATTTAAATTAGGGGAAATAATATATATTTTAATTCCACCTCTATATGTCAGTCATATAATTCTTGGCAAATAAAACTTAAAAAAAAACTAGTATATTTACTACAGAAGTGATAAGTATAAATTAAAACTATACATATACGATTACATTTAAAGGTCTCATTAGTCGTTACATCAGAACACTTGAAACCTAGTTTTTAACATTATAAGAGCCGATGAAATTCCAGCATTTCAATTTCATTTCTGCAATAGATTTAATTCATTAAAATGCTAAGACAACTATTAATAAAAGATTATTTTTCCCAAAATTTAATAAATAAAAATATTATTTAAAAATAAAAGTTGTATTGATTCAGAGTTCAGAAGTAATCTTATTTTTCTCTTTACAAATTTATATACGTATTTCATTACACATATTCTATTTTAGATTAAACTTGAAAAATTCTAAAAAATATATTTTTATTCCTTTTTTCAACATATAAAACTGAATGAAGTTAAAAAACTCTAGACATTTTTTCTAATCATTTAAAATATCTTTAAATCCTTTCAAATTGTCTTAAAATATTTTAATTATTTTTAAATTCCTTAAAATCCCTTAGAATTCTTTAAACTACTTTGAAATATTTTTAAATCCCTTAAAATAATAAAACTTCTGAAAATCCCGAGCAACGTAGGGTAAATTTCTGTTAGCACAATACAAAAAAAATCAAACCTCTTACGCAGTAAGTTTCATTTACGAGTTCAACAGATGGCACCATTTACACAAAAAATACGTTTATAGATTTTATTACAACACAAAGTATAAAGAATCCAAAAATAAACGAGTTAATCACCAACGTCACCGAAGACACTCGTCTCTTAAGTGACACTATATCGTCTAACATTTTCCCCAATCACAATTTACACTTTTAACTCAAAGCTAACTTTGAGAAACAATTTTTTCCTTGCAAGAAAAATGTAAATAAAGTGCAAATATCCCTTCTGAAGAATTTCTATTATTAGTATCTATTACGTCCTGGAAGTGAAAAACGAAGAAGAAAGGTAAATCTTTCGTTTAAAAATTCAAAATTTTTAATCTTCAAATAGTTTCAATAATTTCAAACACCTTTTTCAAAATAACAGATAAAAAAGGTGAAAAAATAATTCAGAATGCCGAAATTTATACGCGATAAAGAGAAGAGACTTCAGATCTTCTCCTCAAAAAAGTCCAGATTATTGAAAAGTGCTTACAAACTTTCAACATTGACAGGAACACAAGTGCTTGTGGTAATTCAAAGTGAAACTGGAGATGTTTATAATTTTGCCACGAAAAAATTTCAGCCAGTAATAACGAGCGAAGAAGGGAAAGAATTAATTAGATCCTGTTTGACCAGTCCTGATGTACATTATGAAACTTCAGAGAATGAAGACAGCGATGAAGAAAGCAATTCAGTCTCTTCAAATTCTTCAAAATCAACCGCAAATACAACTGGAGAAAATCCCGAAGATATAGAAACAGACGCGAAAAATGCCTCAGAAAAATCTAGCCTTTGGTCTCGTTTTAAATCATTATGGTTGTAAAATATATCTGCTTCTGAGTCTACCATTATAACTATTCTAATCAATAACTACCTTAAAACTTAAAAAGCTTTAGTATTTACAAAAATAAAATATTATTATAATTTGGTTAGTTATACCTTTTTATTTAGAGGATATCAGTACAAAATTTCTGGGCGAAACTCGGCAATCAAATTCCGCTTTTAATGAAGGAACTAATTGTTTTTCGGAAAGAAACAAAAATCTGTCGAGTAAAACACAAGTTTCGACTAATGGTGCCAGCATAAGTCGAAGCGAACCGAAGACTAAAACCCTATTCGACTTGTTTAAAAATTGGAGAACTTTCGGTTCTCTAAAGTCAGAAACTTCAGGTTGTTTCTCTGCTTCCAAGTTGTCTATTGCAGCTTTACAGTATCTGAAATAAATTCAAAATTTTTATTAAATTGTCACGGGAATATATGGTAAAAAAGAGCAATTTATATACAATATTAAGAACGGAAAGAACTTATTTAATACTCAACTGTTCAAAAGACATCCCATTTTTGACTTTTACACTTTTTACTTGTATGCGCCGAAGCTCGGGGCTTTTATGAACCAATATGTATTCTAAAGCTGCTCTGTAAGCGTGTACCTGTAAATGAATTACACATATCGAATTTGTAAATTTTATAGAATACGCACAATTTTTTGTTACTGAATAAAGTTATCCATTTACAAAATTATAAATATTTTTCCATTTTCCATAACTTACAATTAAATCACTGTATTTCTCCTCTTTTAATTTATCACAATGCTTCTCCACAGCATGACAAGAAACCTCGAGAGCATTAAAAGATAATTTATTATTATTTATATTTGAAACGAATTGGCTCATGGGATATCCTTTCACTACAAATTCCCTTTCACTGAAAGGATATTAATAATAAAAATATTATTTAAATTTCATTTAATTCTAAGTTAAATCTACGAACCTGCGTGTCAGTTTCATATAACAACATCCCACAATGCATATGAATTTCGCTTCTTCACAGTTTGAATATAATCTTAACAGTGTGGTAGCTAAATCACCACATGGATGTAATCCAACTAAACCAAAGCGTTTTGTCTTCACTATTAAAGTTGGCTCATTTACAAAGTTTTTTGTTAAATTATTTACAACTTGTTCTACTGAGTCATTAGTACTTACAGTCATTGAAACGTGCTGTATTTTTCCATCACAATCAGGATTATACTTTTGCAAAGATGTTAGTAATTGTTCATCACACTTTCTGTAAATTGAAAAATATGGTTACTTTTAATAATGTTATAATATTCTAATAATCTTAAAAATAAAGTTAACTCTTCAAAGTGATAATATTAATGTATGATAATAAAGTATATAATGTTATACCTGGCTTGTGCTGTTAATAACGGATCTTGTTCTACACAAGTTACAGATAAACCATATTTAAAAGCAACTACACGAGCTAAGTGACCCATTCCAGCGCCAATATCAACAATGCGATTGCAATTCGTTTCTGAAGCACACTCTCGTAAAATCTAAAAACATGAAAATAATTTTTTTTCTAACTAGGTAGATATTTTTTTACTCTGTATAGCGGTGTTTAACTATTACAAAGAACTACGCATACAGAACGCCAAATTCTGTAATTCCAATATTTTTGCAAAAAATTAAAGGTTAATATTTTGAGTTTAAATTTCAAATTCATTGATTGGTCCAAAAACTATTAAAATTAAATATTTTTCGGTCTATAGACAAAATTTTAGTTCAAAAAAGAAAAGCGCTATAGAGAGCAAAAATATCTAATTATACTATTTGTTCAGCTAAACGACGAATTCGAATTTCCAGTTCAGTACTTTGCTCTAATGTCCTTAAACCCTATAATAATATTAATAAACAATAACATACTTGTGCAACTTTCTCTATCTCGTACCGCTTTTTTGTCTTTATGTGTTTTATGAAAAGATTATTGAATTTAGGATCATTGACGTATAAATTGGAATTAACTGAATCTAATTCTTCCAAAGAGTTGAAACCTTTTCCTCCATTATTTCGCTTTTGACATTTAATAGCGTTTCCTTTACAGTGATTCCTATTAATTTCTAAAATCTGAATAACTTCTCTTAGAGCCATTAAAGACAAAGGCCAAACTCGTTCACTAAAAAAAATTCAAATTAATATTCTACATAAATATTGCGCTCTCTTTTATTTGAAAAAAAAAACTTACCACGACTCTCTCAAAATCCATTTCCCCAATTCTTGAGGACTTACAACATCTAATGTATTTTGCCATTCTGCAGGTAATTTTTTCCACAAATCTTCCAGAAAGAAGTCCTTCAAATAAGAAAAAGAAATTTTATATTTTTGAGTGAAATTGATTTTAATCATTATGAAATTTACTTCCAAAACTCTGAACTGTAAAAACTTATGAAAGTATATTTAACAAATGTAAACATAACCTATCTTCGAGATTGCTGAATATTTATTCTGAATATAAATGAATAAACATATAAATAAATACGAACCACTATGTAGGAATCTAATAGCCAGCCATAAATGTCGAGAGTATGGAATATTTTTTTAAGATCAGATTGTATTTTCATGCAAACATCACAATTGCAATGAACGCACGGGTCTTGAGTGCCATTTGTCCCATCCATTTTTGTTGACTGTTAATAAGGGGAAGGACTATATTATGCAATATTATATATGTTAATATGTTACAATGTTACTATACTATGAGAGCAAATTTAGTTTCGCTAACTTTTATCAGCTTTCATGCTCTTAGTAATGCGTAATACCAGAGTCTGGTAATACTCTGGTAATACTAAATATTTTTTGCTAAAACTATAAACTAAATTGCTCTTACGGTAAAGTATCACATGCCCTTAATATTTAATAAGTGATATCAGAGATGTGATATATCCCTCCAAGTGAAAATAGTCATAACTGCAGTTCGGATAAATCACCTGTCACTTTTTCGTATCTAAAATATTAAAATTCATAAAAGCTCTTCTTTCAAGTTGGTTTTATAGGTTTATAAACATGCGTTTTGAAATGCGTTATACTTAATAAATGTTATGAACTTAACATTAGAAAGAAGTTTATGAATTTTATTTCAGATATAAAAAAGTTACAGGTGACTTATCCGATATAATATTTGAGTTAGAACTTGAAATTCCAATATCAAGTAATATCGTGAATAGGGCGCTATACCAACGAATACCATATAGTCGTATACCAACTACCAAAATCGCTCGAAGAATTTGTCCTTATTTTTAATTTTTTTAATGGATTGTAATTGCTTTTTATATTTTTAAATGATGAAATACAATAGATGTCCTTTTGAAGACATTTTCTTATCATCTATTCAAGTTGTAACCTATTTTCACGATTACTGGGACTTATTATGTCTTGCTTTTCTTTATACTGAAAGTAAAATCTTGCAGTTCTCATATGTGAATTGCAGGTTTGATGTTTCCTTAAGATGCATATAATTGGATCGCGCGATAACTTTGTTGGAATTACATAGCGTGCTCTGGTTAGATACAAAAAGCATTAGAAGTATACCGATAGTGAAGATTGCATTATTTCTGTGTAGCCTGGTTCTCATGAAACTCTGAAGCGTACCGTAACGACAGATACTAAGATCAAACTTAAGATCAGCTTTAAGATCGCAGCAAGATTCTTCTTCAAGCACTTCAAGCATCAGGTGTAAATGTATTGGGTTCGTTTAACCTGTATGCGTGTACAAGAAAAGCATATGCTCGTGAGTTATAACGTAACTGTTGAAGAGTGAAAGTGCTGAGTAAAGTGGAACGTTAGAATTGAACTAACAATAAGTATTTTATTAATAATAACTGAATCAAGGGAATCACATCTATTAGACACGTTTTCATAACATGCCATGCAAAATAGATTTATAACAATTTATATATTGCATTTTTCTCAAAGATATATCGGCAGACAATTTTTTTTTTATTTTTGTAATCTTTATTGTCACTTTTTATGGAGAGAGACTAATTAGTGTATCCGTGCTTTTATCTCGTAACTATTTCTCTAACCATTACTATTCTTATTCTACTTTCTGTCTGAGAAAGTATAGCTTATTTATATCAGAATTTAAAAAGTACGAGTTAAGTACGATCAAACATGATTTAGACTTTGTTCTATAGATTTTTGTGAAATACTTTGATTGATACAAGAATGAAGAGTTGTAATAGAAAATCTGCAATTCAATCAAAAATGTAATCAATAAACTGTGTTCCAATTTAATGTGTCATTTATACAGATTACAGAATTGTCGAATTTCTCCCAAGAGTTTCACTTTGGTACGCGCATGAGCTCAATGGAAACAATAGAGAATAATAGGGCAATCAAATCCCGTACATCATGCGATAGAATTAGGTAAAGTAAGTTTTTAAAAATATTGCTTAATGAAGTATTCAAATGTTGTAGTCTAAATCGAATTTTATGTTTTACTAGCAGAAATCCACTCGGTCTTGACTAGGATATTAAAAGAATTTCAAAATATTTCATAGAAACTTTAAAGAATTTAAAGAGATTATAAGTGATTTGATTTGATTTTTAATTCCAAGATATTTTAAGGAATTACAATAGATTTAATTAATATTCAAACGAGTTAAAGGATTTTAAGATATTTTAAGAGATTTTCATAAATTCCAAGGAATTTAAAAATATTTAAAGTGATTTGAAAACATTTAGAATGATTTTAAAGGATTTCAAGATATGCGATATGAGAACGGGGCTCTTAGCAATTATGAAGTTAGAATGACTTTGTATGCAGTATTTTTTATTCAGTGAACGTTTTTCGTCATCCGTTCCTTATCTCTAAACGGCTCGTAGTCTCTTCTTTTACTAAGGGCCCTTTTTTCAGATCGCGTCACAATATTTTAAGTGATTTTAAGAAATTTCAAGATATAAAAGATTTAAGAAGATTTAAAGGAATTTGAGGTATTTTAAAGAATTTTTAAAAAATGTAATAATTTTCAAGAGATGTCAAGTTCCTGAACAATTTTCATTTTTATTAAGGATGTCAAACGAATCAAACATATTTCAAGGGATTTAAAACAATTGCTAAAAAATTAAATTAAGAAAATTAAAAACTTTTACTAAAAAAAATTAACTAGACCGCAAGCGCTTCCAAAATATTTCTAAAAAATGCGCAGGGTTACATAATAATGACACCCTATAAAATTTGGTTTTAAAAACCTCAAGGATATGTGAAAGCATATTCGGAACATATCACACACACACACACATCACATTCAGTTTTATATACATCTTTCTGTATACGTATCAATTATACACATGTATATACATTTTTAAAATCCTTAGGGTGGTTACTAGAATCCGTGATAATTTTTAAAAAAAGGCAAGCCTTTTCCGTAACTAATCCATTTAATAAAGCCCACACATATACCCACAACTTATCTTACCGCTGGACAATAAAAGTGAAAGTAACATAAAAAAAACTATTGAATGCAAACAGCAAAAAAATTGCGTGAAATCAATTCCGCTAAAATAAACTAAATCGGGACATAAACTCATAAACCACTTCAACGCTATTACTTCACAAAATTATTTCTCATAAATATGTCTAGGCCATCGTAAACTGTCCTAATGTAGTTTAATGAAGTGATTCTAATTTGGAATGGAATTCCTGGCCACTTTTTTATACTAAAAGTGGCTCATACGAACTGAAAAAGAATGTAAATTGCTTTTTACTTCCTATTTTAGCGCACGGTTTGCCAATGTACTTGCTTAGCACACTATTATAACTTGCTTTTGCATAGAAGAAACGACGTTATACAACATCTTGAAGTGCAAAAAGATGGTATATGTTTCGTTCTCAAAATAAACCTCTCTTAAATGTCAAACAAGTGAATGCAAGTGTATATACCTGTATGAAATGAGTTTTTGTAAAATCGGATCCAGGGTCTTAATACATTGGGACCTCTTACGCCAGCATAAGTGAAAGTTCTCAAGTAGGACGCGAGTCTTGAATCTTCAGCTGGACGTTCGCCAAATGCCCATCGCCAGATCTTCTGCCTACGGTCATGAAGTCAGAAACTGAATAAATATCGAGGCGTTATCTCCGTGCGACCGAATTCCTCTACTTTCCAACTAAAGACTTCGGGTGTTCGATCTTGTCCCAAATCCTGTAGGCGGAAGAAAAGATATTTTAGCTTTATTTGTTATAACTATCTATATCAAATTATCGATAATCGTGGGTGTTACAGGAATTATAGACAGTTATAGAAAGTTTCATTTTTGATACCCTGCTTCCTGTTCTTTTTCGTAAAGAATCTTTTTAATTGTTCTAAGCCTTCGAAAATTTCTACTACTTTTGATAGTCAACACATTTTCTATTTTATATCCTGATAATATATATTGCATTTTTTTACTAATGTAAAATTCTTTCACAGTAGGATAAATTTTAATTTATAGGTGTTGAATCCAAATTGAAAAATAATCTAAAAATTTAATCTTTTAATTTTACCTAAAAAGTATTAAAATTACAGAATTTTTCGCTCTGTACCTATAATTCTATTTATACATATAGCAAAGTGGTCACGCACTAAAATTTAGATGAATAAGATATTACGCGTTCATTATTATTGAATTACTCATAATATTGTAATCATAGTAGCTCAGGAATAATCTGTTGTTCAGGCTCATTGCTCACATTGTAAATTATATAAATATTTTTAATATTTACTAGAAATTGAACACTTTAAAATCTCTTGTAATTTATTATGGGTGTTGGAACCAAGTTTGTCGACAAAATTCAATTTCCTCATTTTAATCATAAAATATTTTAGATATTTTTTGTTCTGTATATCTAATTCTTTTAGAAATAATACTGTGTTTACAAAGCAAAAAAAACGGTAATTTAAATACTTTGTCTTCCAAATTAGGCATTCGAAACCTCTCCTCAAAATTCAATCTCTTCATTTCACGTAAAAAGTATTTAAACTATACATATTTTTATTTAAAAAATGAATTGTGCTACAAAGCGAAAAAATATTTAATTATAATATTTTTTGAATGAAATGAAGAAATCGAATTTTAATGTTAGAACCTGACCCAACACCCTTAATAGAAGAAAAAAATTGTAAAAATGCTTGCTTCAATCCACTCAACCAGATTTTATCTATCGCAATATTAATTGATCATGTTGCTTTGTTTAATTCCACAGAAAAATTTCACACTTAAATATTAAATTAAATATAAAAGGAGAAAATCGTATAGTAATACTGTAGAGAATTATGGCACATCAGAGAATGGTTGCTTTTATCTAGAGAATTATCATATATTAAAATAATAGCAGCCATAATTTTCTTCATAATTGTCATAAAAAATAACAAATCTCTTCGAGAGAAAATAAACACTCAGGCGCCATTATAAGTAAAAAATACGAGGAATAGTGGAAAAGTACTTTGGTTTTGTGTAACGGTTATCATGAAATTTTCTTGATGTACTGAAACGATCAGCTTATTTTAAACTCCATATGATAAAGTTTCCATGATGCAGTACGAGTATAAAACAGATATAGAAAGTAATAATCAAAATCATTAAGCAAAACAACTTCATGTATTAAAATGTCTATTTCCGACATTATTTCAATAATATATTTTACGGAAGCGTAATTTAAATTTCATCCTTCTTTTTCTAGTACCTTAATTTGGACCTGATGAAACTTTCAATTCATAATTTTCTGTGAGCTAAAAAATAATTATTTATTTATTTATTTAGTTAGAATTCTGAAAGCTAGAACATGAATTTACTCAACTGGCAGAAAAATGCAAACTAGAAACTTGTCTTACGTATTTCAAAATAAATCAAGTTGACGAACTTGCAGAAGAAAAAATACAAAAAGCCTACGAAACTTTTAATTCGAATCTGATGAAACATTCCATTGATTATTTTTCCTCGACTAGCTAAATACTTAAAGTAGACTAAAAAAATATTAGTTCCCAGGATACATTTCTCTATTGCAACATTTTGGGTGTCCAGCCCACACAACGAGGATAATTAGCAGTACAGAGAGAACCGGAAGGAATAATTTCAATTTCATTGGTCTGTGGAGGTCGCTAGAAACGCCTGACTCAAAGAAGAGTTTGAGACGATTAAAGAAAGTCGTCGTTCGCTCACCTTCCTGGTGTCTTCGCACGCTTAATTTTTCAAGCCACGTTATATCCTGCACGCTATAATACTCGTGTGGAAACCATCGCAAGGTGCAGGGTATGTGTGTACTATGTCAGAGAAAGGTGCCCCTCCATCATCACTAACATTAGAGAGGAGCTTCTCTTTCAAAGCAGTGGTGGAATATGGTAGGGAGATACCAAGTCCAAGTCCCAAACTCTTCTTGCTTAGTTCCTGTGTGAGGTCCAGTCAAGATTGTCTACGCACCGTTTCTCCCTATAATGTTTCTCGGAACGAAATAACCCTGTGAGAGGTGAACACGCGGAATCAGTGAAGTGTACCCTGTAAATAAAGGAATTCCTCTTATCATCATGCACTTCCTTAAACTGGTAATTATACAACAAGTGCCGAAAACCTTAATCAGTGCACCTTTGTTAAATCAATTTTTTCTCATTTTTAACTTGTTTCCTACACCGACAACAATTTTTTAACCCATCCAACATTTTTAATTTTACTACTTTCTAATTTCGCTTTTTTTATTTTATCTTCTTAAGCTCTAAGTCTTATCTTCTAAGTCTCGACTTTTGCGTTATGACCAGATCGCAATTATGTTTGAAAAACTGCAAGACTTTCGTACAATAGTGCTCGTGAAGATCTAGTGCGATATACTCATCGCGGTAATAAACTCAGTGGGCAGAAAAGGTGCAAGGCACTCGGGTGTTAATTTCGAGGCAAAAATTTTCTCTTCCTTCCTAGTAAATTATGCGACGAAAGCATTCTTGAGTACTCGAGCAATTTGTAAGATGAAGAGCCAATAACGACGTTGGAAACTCGCCTTGGCCATATCAGCGACAAGTTAACTGTCCATTGGGTGCTGTTAGGAATACCAATCGATCGACTTCTTACTTTTCAGGATCTCTTCTCTCTTATTGAACCGGGTCACTCGGTTAGCTATCTAAAGAGCCGCATATATTAGACCCATGCCTGCGAAAACAAAAAATATCTTCGGATTTCGGTAACTTTCTCTCTTGATTTCAGGCAACACTGGTGACTTTGATCCTCCTTGCGGAAGCCAAGGATGAGACAAAAAACCGTGGAAAAAGGCAGCAGATATCTTTCCACCCTAGAAGAGGTGCGCGACCACCTCCTTATGCTGTTCAGATGGAGCCTATTGTACAGTATTCCCAGAGGGATCCACTCTACAATCCTTTGGTAATATCCAAAAGTGACGATAACCTCTACGAAGATGTTCCACAGAGTTACTATCCTTCGGAGCCTGAACCTATCATAGAAATCATCATTAAGGAGTCCAACGAGTCTTTACCTACACCAGCTCCACCTCCGCCAACTCCAAGACCTACTAAGGAACCGATACAAGTCTTCTACGTCAAGTACGAAAAGAAGAAGGGCTATGGTGATAAATCCCAAGTAGTCTACGACGCACCAATTCCAGCCCTTACACCAGTCGAAGAACACGAGAAGAGTGAAGAGCCAGCGTCCTACCCGGAGGAACCAGTTCCAGTCACTCCACCAACAACTGAATCCCCAACAACCCTGAGAGCCATTATTCGACCCGATAGTGAGCAATATCACGCACCTGGAAATAGTGGACTCAAAGTTACATTTGGAACCGATCAAGTACCTCCAAACAACCAACACAAACGCAGTGATCTCGAACCACCTCTTCATCGCAATATTCCAACTCCGCTTCCTCCTCCAGGTTCATCAAAAAAGCCTCATGGACCCTTTCAACCTCTTCATCCTATTCCCCAACGAGTGACTCCCGCTTTTCCTCAGCAGAGGATTGTCAACTCCTTCCCTCCTCAACAATTGCTACAACAGAATCAACATCTGATTCCGAGCCAACCAATACCACCGAATCCACTTTCACCGAATCATCAACTCCCACCAAATTTCCCCGCCCAACAATTCCAAACACAGATCAGAAACCCTCAAAGGCCTCAGAGACTCCCGATCACTGTTCAAGGATTGCCTGATCCCCAACAAAGACAACCTTTCAATAGCATTCCACCACATCGAGGCAACTTGAATCAGCAAGGTTTCTCAAATCAACAATTTTATAATCATGGCAATTTGAACCCGGAGCATCAACAGAATTATAAACAGCAAGAGGAACTGAAACAGAAGTACTATGAGCAGAGGAGACATCAAGAGTTAGTGAAGCAACGAGAACAGCAGAGGCTAGCTGAGCAACAGAGATTGTTGGATCAGCAAAAGATTGCGGAACATCAGAGGCAGGAGCAATTGAGGCAGGAACAACAGAAGATTGAACAGCAGCGACAAGAACAGCAGAAGTATCTGGAACACAAGAGATTGCAGGATCAGAGGAGGAAGCAGGAACAGGAACAAAAATTGTTGCAGGAGCAGCAATACCATCAGCAAGTTCAGCACAGTACACAAATCCAACACAATTCACAGATTCAGCAACAGCCTCAGAAATCATCAGGAGAGATTTTCAAAGCTGTCCCCAAGCTTGAACAGCACTACGCCATCAGGGAAAATCCTCTTCACCCTGGTCCTTTCCCCCCCAATTCTCAAGTGCCACAATTTCAAGAAAGCCAATCTCAATACTCGACTCAAAAACCGAATATTATAGGAGATTCGAGAAATCAGCAAGTGCAGCAGCAACAGCAGCAACATCAATATCATCAACAGCAGCAGCAACAACAGCAACAACAGCAACTTCAAAATTATAAACCTCAGCAGCAAAACCAACAGTTCTTCACCCAAAATCTGCAGACTGCACAACAGCAAGGAATACAATCCTCCCCGACTCAATCCATCTGGGGAAGACCCGTCTTCCAAGGAAATTCAAACCAGAAGATCTACGCAACACCCGAGACCAAAGCAGAGAAACATTACCCATCATCGACACCAGTACCTACAACCAGCACAACCACGACAACTGAACCTTCTACAACATTCTCCCCAAAGAATGAAGCCAAGATAAAAGAAAACATAGCGAATCTTCCGGATGAAGTGCCTGACGACATCAGAGAGCAGCTTTTAAGTTCTGGTATTCTTGGCAATGCCGATATCCAGATACTGGATTACGACAAAGTCGGTGACATCCCGATAGAAAATTTGCCGCCTGAGGCTCTGGAAAATTTTTACGGCGCAGGAGGTGCTGCGGCTACTTCGGCTAGTGAACCTGTCCCAGCTATTGCTAAAAGACCAAAGACGGCGGAAGAGTCACTTCCAAAGAAGGTGACACCCACTGAGATCGAGCAAGCCACTTTAAGACCAGGTGGTGTAGAAATGAAAGTAGTACGCTTCGATCCCAATACAGCGCAAGGTCAAAACATAGCCGATCAGCACATTCGCGAAGACGCTACTCACCTGAATCCAGTAACCGTGGGAGCGAAGGACGATCCTCAATACAATCGCTACTTGCCCCTCAAAGTGAGCGGAGCTTCCTTTCCAATTCCGGATGTTCCTGAATTGAATGGTAAAAAAATTTCCAGTGTGGTGGTACTAGCTCCAGTTGATTACAATTTTAAGGATGAGGATGGCGATGATGATCCGAGGAAGGGTAGGAAAATCAGCGATGTTCAAGCTATCAAATTTCTGGCTGGTGAATCTCTGAAGCAGTTGGTGAAGAAACCGACAACAGAGAATTACAAAAAGTGGTTGGACCAAGAACGACAAACTGAACCCCAGAAGCAGTCGGTTGTTCTACTTGTCACGATGTAAGTGTACAACTGTAGCTTTTAACTATGTAATATTGTAGTTCCATTCCAGTTAAGGAGATATTATATATAGTACAATGAATTATTAATTTACAGGCCAAAAGACAGCATCCAAGGAGAAAAGGAAATCTTTATGTACGATGTAAGTACCCAGACTGTGAGCAGATTATCAGGTGATTTGTCCTCGGCTTTCGTGGATGCTGCAGAAAGTAATTCCGACAGTCCCGAACCTATCGATGACTCTACAATATATTGAAATGAAGAATCAATCTAAAACGTTTTATGGATAACTCGGTGGTGAAAAAATGGTTTTTGTGCCAATATCAAATGAAAGATCGTGATTTACAGCAATCGATTACGATATCGATGAAATTGAAAACCAGCGATCTTTATTAATATCGTTTATAAGCATCTGATGTAGATACTTCGTTTATGTATTATTATGTATATACGTTTATAGCTTATATTTTTTTACGCGAAATAAATTGCAAGGATTTTTTTTATAGAAATTGCCTTCACCTTACTATTTCTTCTTCCAAGTATCTCTTTAAAATCAGACCTTGTTTCTTTTTTCTAGTCTTAAACTTCTTTGCAACTCAAAATTAAATACCAGGAATCAAGAAAATAAATTCTAGATAATCATTGAAAGAAATTAACTCTGATTTTCTAACGAGTTTAAGGGGGTTTGGATCCCAGTATTAGTATGAAAATTCTATCTCATTTACACAACAAATATTATAATTAGATATTTTTTCGTTCTTTATACCTACTTCTTTTAGAAGTAAAAGTGAGTCTACAGAGTGAAAACAATGTTGATTCAAATACTTTTTTTCTAAGAAATTTAAAACCTGATAAAATTCAATCTCTTCATTTTACGCAAAAAGGATTAGCGGGACGTGGCGTTTGTTACCATATTTCAGGTTTTTAGGCATCACATTAAAAAACTAATAATTAAAATTGATTTTTCGCAGCAGATAAACGTAAAGAAAACGATAAGGAACTTTTATCTACCGGCTAAAATGCATTTTCCCTATTTGTTTTCAAGATGCCTAAAAAATGAAAGCCGGTTCGCTAGAAATCGGATAAGTAATACAAATTATAATTTAAAAAAAAAATTTTATTTCCTTAAAATTATACATTTTTTGCTCTGTAAACTATATCTCTGTGTATATCTTTATTTAAAAAGCGATTCAGTGCTACAGAGCGAAAAAATATCTAGTTCTAATATTCGTTAAATAAAATGAAAATAAATAAAATACAAATTTAGAAACTAAAATTAAAGGATAATTTCAAAGAAGACGCCAAGAATGAAAGGTCAATGACTTCTAGTGACTTCAATCGTCCCCTCTTTTCTTGATCATGCGCGGAAGTCACGGAATTGCACGGAATTGTAACCATTTGTAAAATTGTAACCTCATAGCTCATACATGCATGTCAATACAGTTGGTCTGACACTGTCAACAATAAAGTGGTCATTTTTTTACTATTTCATTATAGTTTATTATATATCAAAAAGCACAAAGAATTTAAATGACTTCTTCAATTCTTTCTGAAAAAACTAAAAGCAAAAGATTTCCACAGCAACTGGTACAAGATTAACTAAAATGGAGAGAAAAGAGAAATTAGAAGAAGAACTTATAGTGTCAGCCTGCCTGGGAGATGTAATTAGACTAGAAAGACTTATTAAGATGGGTGTAAATGTTAATTCACGCCATACAGAGAATGGACGGTAGGTTTTATCAGAGATGAGGTGGTTATATCAACGCTAAAATCTAATTAAAAAAAAACACATTTAAAGAAGCGCCTAATAATTCTTATAAATAATCAAAATACGATAACCTAACAAGTATTCTGATTTCAGAACTGCCTTGATTTTAGCTTGCCAAATGGGTCGCCAGGATGTTGTTACACTACTTCTGCAAAACGGAGCTGATCAAAATATTTGCTCTGATTACGGAGAATCTCCCAAAAGTGTTTGTACAAATCCGCAAATCCTACAACTGATGACTTCATCGACGAAAGCTTACAATGCTTTGCACCAAGTACCTCTTCCTCATTACAATATAGATCAAAATCACTCTGACATAACGAATGCTTCTGAAGGATCCGTAAATTATTCTCCAGACCGTATGTAATATTTTTTTTCATCCGACAGTGTATACAAAAAAACTGTAAAATCTTACTTGTCCTAAAATTTCAGAGCTATTGTTAAAAGTACGTCTTGCAAACTCGCTAGATCCAGATTTTATTGAAATCGACCTACCAAAATCTGCATTAACATACCAAGTGCTGCTTCAAGTTTGTTGCCAAGAACTAGATGTTGATGCATCTCGAGTAATCAAATTGAGAAAGCTACCGAATACGAAAATCAGAAGAGACAAGGACGTCGAAAGGCTTGAAAATCTTCAGGAAATAGAAGTAGTGACTGAAGCTTCAATGATTGGAGCTATCTCTCAAAATTCAAATGGCACAGCAATACCTCTAACAGCAACAAATAATTACCTAAGTATATCGAAAAAGGATCAGACAATTTTGTACTAAGGTTCTGGATAAGAAAGTTTATCCTATAATCATTATTTCAGTTTTGTATAACAAATAATATTTATTTACAAATTCTTTGAAGGTAATAAGAACAAATTACCTTTAAAAGATCGAAGAAAATAAAGCCGATAATGCTTTATGAAGAATAATTTACTTTTCTTCGTTCTTAACCTTGCCTTTAGCGTCGACTTCACCCTCATCTTCCACGTCGTCTTCGTCCTCTGTCTCTGATTCGTTTTCAGTGTTAAGTGTCACTTCACCCTCAGGAGTTACAGTAACAGTAGCCTCTTCAGATAAAGTCGTAAGTTCACCTTCATGAGTAAGATAAGCTTTCGGCCTCCTTGGTTGAACAATAGGTACACTGACTTTGTTTTTATTCTCTAAAAAAAAAAAAAGAGATTATTATTACCCATATAAAATGATAAACTAGTTTAAAATAAGTTGAATTACTCATTGAGATGTAGATTGGGATCGCTATACTCGATGATGTTTTAATCCTCAAAGACCGAATGTTCGCCCACCCACCAGGGAAATTTTTCGCGAGACTATCACACGCTGCCTGAATATTTTTAACAATTTCCGAGTTTTGCAGGGTCGTCGTTCCGACTTGTAATGTATGCGAATCTCCATTAGAGTTCAACTTCATAGACGTTTTACTAAGCGCATATTCAATTTCGTGGTTTAAGTCTTTGCTGCCCATTTTAATCGAAGTGGGTAGTTTTCGCTTTTTGGTGAAGAGCTTTCCAAGGAGACGTGCAACGTGTCCGGAAATTCTTCCATCTACTAAAAAGTGATCATAACTGTTCACAAGATTTCTTTTCAACTCATATTGATCGTACTCATTCTTGAGTTGATTTATGGGTATTATGGTCTTGATCCGCGAGCATTTGCAATCTTTGAGTAATTGCTCGAAGTGGTCTACTGTTGGAGTGTGATCCCTCCGACGGCCTCTTTTCAAGTCTTTCACAAATAAGGCAACATCGTCATCAGGAGACACCAAAGTGTGCGGAAGCAACCTGGAACATAAAATAAAAAATTTTATTATACTGGTTTTAAAATAGCTAGACATTTTGTTTAAAGTTTATGGTTTTCTTCATAGAGTATTTTGGAATCATTATTGTTCATGAGGATCAATTGGAGTTGTATATAAAATAATCATATGAAAACCATGACAGTTGCAATTCTACAAAAAAATTAAATAGGAAATACATACATTCGTAGTTGCCGACTTGGTGTTTTCGGGATTTTCACGCAGTTCACTTGTAAGAAAATTGGTAAATATTCATCACTAAGAAGGTTATCGACATTTTTTTCATCTGTCGCTAATTTAAGAAGAGCCGTGACACTCTTTTTAACGTGTTTGAGTGACAAATTTGCTTCAGATTTTTCCGAAGGGTTTTTCTCCTTAAGCACTTCTAGCTTTTTATCTTTCTTCACCTGTGAAATTATTTTAGTCTCTTTAACTTTCTGCCTTTTTGTTTTTTGCGGAACTTGCTCAGTCTCTTTACTTTTCTGTTTTTTCACCTTTCGTGGAATTTCGTCTTTATCGGAGCTTTTCTCCTTCTTAATCTTTTTACCAATTTGTTTCTTCTCTAAATCTTTCTCCATTTTCATAACTTGTGAAACACCCTGAGTCTTGTTACTTTTCGACACTTTTTCGAGGGGTTTTGTAACCTTTTTGTATAATATACTAGAGTCTCCATTTTCTATATTTTTGAAGGTTTTTTTGAGAACTTCCTTCTTAGGTTTAAGTTTATTTATTTTTATTTGGAGATTCTTTTTCTTAGTAACACCAGGGGGAGATTTGACGGACTCTGTAGGTTTCGAGAGTTTCTTAGATTTAGTTTTATTTTTAAGATTTTTTCCATTTTCAAGTCCGGAGCTCATTGCAACGCGACTTGCTATCACGTCCATGGCTTTGTCGAGATGATTTAAAGTTTCAGAGGAATATTTATTACATTTGTCGGTTATTCCTGAAAAAAAAGAAACGTCGCAATTAAATCTTTTATACAACTGGTAGTTTCTTAAGGGTCCTGGATCCAAGTGCTTATCTCAAAATTCTATTTCCTGATTGTATTCAACAAGTATTTTTTAATATGATCCTAAATTTGTATTAAGATAACCCATTTTTTTATAAATGTAAATATTTAGGACCAGATATATGTGACTTAAGGAATTTGCTTAAATTTTAGAAATTTCAAAAGTCCTGCAAGATTTGGTTCTAATAGTCTCAAGGATGTGGAAGCCTACTCGAAATACTTACACACAGACTTTTAGTTTTATATATATGTAAAGTAAAAAATGAGAAAATCTGGGTTATCTAAATTTTCTCACATGGCAAGTAATTTCGCGCAATCATTTTTATGATAAAAATTAGTATAAATGATTTGAGGACCCAGCGTTGAAGCGACTTGTAAAAAGAATTTCGGTTTATTACGTTTATTATATCAAAAATATAAGAACGTTGGATACTTTACGATAAGAGCAATTTAGTTTCTTTAACTTTGTGATCGCAATAATACTTTTTTTTTTCTCTAAAACTAGGCCATTTACCTCCGTTTCGAACAGACGGAAGTAAGCGGCCTAGTTTTAGGAAAAAAAGGTTTATTTGTAATTAAATCTATAGACATTCGAACTAATATCTGCAATAAAAGTCTTGAGAAAAGACTTTAAACACACGTGGATTATTTCAGACTTCACTAACACCTAACCTATCAATATTAACACAGTGAGCCGAAAATATACTACGAAAATAAGAAAATATTCACACTCACGCTTTCCTCAGAGTGACAAATTGAATCGAAATTAATAGAAAGTACAAGCAATTATTGATTGCATAAGAAAAACTGGATTAATAATGATTAAAACCGCAAGTGTTCAAGCGTCTCAAGTGCGTCCAAGCTGTGCAATGCGTCTCTCTCTACTCTCTCCACTCCACCTCCACTCGCTCTGCTATTTCAAATTCAAAGATTCAATTTCAAAGTAGAGCTCACAGTCACAGCCGTCAGCCCGTCACAGCGCACTTGCGGACGGAGGATCTTGAGGTTAGTCGGTTAAGGCCTGAGCACAATCGTGAAGTGAACCTGTAGCAACCTGTAGCTGCCTGTAGCCTGGACCCGAAGATAGTTCTGTCCTTTTCTATCATATCTTTTCTTATCTATCTATCTCTCTTGTCACGTGACCACAAGAGAGATGGGCAATATGATAGAAAAGGACAGAACCATCTTCGGGTCCAAGTTACGTGTTCAGTTTACGATTGTGCTCAAGCCTTCACGCAGATTTGCTTGCTGTAAGCCACTGCAAGCCAAGCTTGGTAAATGTTGGTAAAGCCAGAGTGAGTCAAACTGCCAAAGATAAGGCCGAGATCATCTGCAAACATCACTAGCCGGTAAGCTGGCTAGTTGTTAGGGTTGTTAGTTACTGTTAGTTATTCCTTCTGGTTACTCGTTTCGTTATCATGTTACATTTTCCAATGCTGGCAACTATCGTGCGCGATCCAATTCTGGGTAAGATTTATCTGGATTTATCACTGGATTTATCAGAATTCTCTTCATGGTTTTGCGCATAAACTTGGACGACTTGGACTCATCATGCGATGAACCGAGCGCGAAATTCAAATTGTATATTAAATTTAAGATTTTCGCTACAAGGGACAAGAGTCCTCCTCTGCACTTTCTCAATCAGCTTGTTCATATAAGTCGCAACTTATTATTATTTTTGCCCAATCCTCAGTCTCAGAGATATATAACCTTTTTTGTCATTCTCTAAATAAGCTCGACATGCATTTACTTAAGTTGACGAAACCCAGGACTCTCACGCATCAAATTTCTACGGGACCGATAGTAAAAAACTAGTCTTTGTCGAAAGGCTTTCTATGATTTTTATGACTTTCATCTGGCAAGCAGATTTGACCGTTCTATGGTTTATAAGGTTTATAACCCGCACGGGATGCCCTTTTGTTTCCTAAACTCAAGTGTTTCTCAAGACCAAACTCTGGACTTTTCACTCGTAAATCGACCCTGGGAATTTCCACTTTTCCTCGAAGGATCGTTAATTTATTTTTTTAGAATAGCTAACGCAGAATTATTCCTGTAAAGTTTGATATTAA
>JAUESI010000010.1:10018471-10038165 GCA_032275145.1 Synergus laeviventris | reverse complement strand
ACTTTTCCTCGAAGGATCGTTAATTTATTTTTTTAGAATAGCTAACGCAGAATTATTCCTGTAAAGTTTGATATTAATGATTTCAATTAGAATTAACGCACGAGGCGCTGTCGCGCAACGGTGAAAGAAGGAACTAAATCTTTCAGTGCACTTCAGAGCGGCCACCACTCCTCGCCGAAGCCGCATCTAGGTATAATATCCAGAGATAATATCTTTGTAGGAATATACGCCATCAATTTGAGTAATTTTTCATGTGTTTTGGAACGCGGAGAACCGCGAGCATGCGCAAAAGTTATGCGCGCGGCGCAAAGAAAGGAAGACGCTTTACGATATCGCGGTAATCGATTTGTCAGTTCGTGCATTGAATAGGTTCTTAGCTATGCAATTTTTCGCAAATCTCGCGAAGATTTGCGTCTAAAAGTAGTAAATCTGGAGATAGTGATTTGTGCCAGCCTCGTGGTGCTCATTAGTAAACAGTTTCGGAAGGTGCCACGAGGGAGGGAGTCCGCCGAACGCAGTAACCGCTCGGTGACACTCGGCAAGACAAACGGTTCGTGAGGGAGTTCCTTAGAGTTTGGTTCCACGGATTTTTTTCCAACTTCTCGACAGGTGAGTCATAAATAAACTCTTCTAATATGTAAAAAAAAGAGGAACTTTTCTCTCTTCTCTTTTTATACAAATATTTTCCTATCAGTGCTCAACAGTCAATCAACAGTGCTTGTCAGAAAATGACTAAATGCTAGGGGTGTGTCACGGTACAGTTCAGCGGCAACACGATACACAATCTTTGTTGCGAGATAACACTGCTTTACATAATGAAGGTTTTATTCAGAGAAAACTTCTGTCTGCAATGACTTGTCCTAAAAATTCGAAGGGCGGCAAGGTAGGCTTTTTCCTTTAAAAACAGCCGCCATTTGCACTCTTTGTCGGCTTTTACATACGATTAGTAAAAATGATCGTGTTTCTAAAATTATTAATATGTTATCATGACTAGCGAAAGTTAAATCTGGACATTTTTCTAGAGATAAGTCCTCGTTGATTGTAATCAGGTTAAGAAATTACTCTTTATTTCAAAAATATGTATTCGTTTAGGCGAGTTGTTACTTATTTTCGGTTGGCTTACTGAGAAGTTCAGTGAAATTCAAACAAGTGAATTTCGATCTCATTTTATAGGACCATATTGTTATCGTTCTCGAAATTACTTCCAAAATTATTGATTGTAGATGATATAAATTCTTGCTAACATCTAGCTCACATTTTTTGATGATTTAACATAAAAATGAGTAGAAAATTATTTCTTTGTTAATTTTTGAAACTCAGTTAAGAAATAGACTTTTAATGATTATTAGGTTTCATTTTGTGTGTAATAAATCACAATTTCATAGAATATTTAAATAGCTAGTGGGGCGACATTAATAGTACATACGTCCTTGTCTGGAAGATTACATGATTTCACAGCTATTTATAGTATATAAATAGTGGAACATTTAAATTTTTAATTATTGCCTTTACAACGATCAAATAACAGTTTCCTGAAAATTGCCGGAAAAGTCATAAATCTTCGAAAATTGAATATGTTTTTAACAGCTGGTAAGAGAAGGTTAATTTTCAGAAACATGAAAATTTATATCAATTCATAATTGAACAATAGAAAATTTATTGCAAGAGAAAAAGCGCGATTTATTTACTATGATAGTGACTGCTAAAGTCGTATACTCGTATCAGGGAGCAAAAACCGGCAACTCTGACAGTTCACGTGTGATTGGTTTAGGGCAAGATCGGCAGATTGGTGGGGGGTGAATAACCCCCCAATACCCCCCACCCCACTCCCCTCTCGTGCTCACGGACAAACACCAGACAGCTTGAAACGGCAAAAGCCTAAACTAAACTGCGTCGTGCAGTGTCGTGACACCATCGACTCATCCGTGTCTATTTTCATTCCTGTTCATCAAAAATCAAAACGAAACTCAATTTGAATCTCGAAATTACGAAACAGAACCCGCGTGACTTTGTTATATTTGTTTTATAGTGGCTGAGAAGAATTGAAAGTGTTGTTGCTTGATTTTTAACGTTCCAAGCTAACAGTTTTTGTGTTGTGTCTTGTGAAAGGATTTTTTATTTCTACTATAACAGTGATTCATTCCAGGAAGCATTCACCACTCAATGTTTTCTTCCACACCTTTCTCGTACTCCCAAGTAACCGGATTGGTGAGTTTTTTTGGCAGTCGATTTTCGATATATACTGCAAAAGTTATTATATATGTATGTACTCATATTTATGTTGTTGATAATAAGAGCCAAATTGGAAGTTTTATAACTCTTTTATGTGTGTCCTAACTGTTGGGTTTCCATTCAATGAAAAAATAAATATTGCCAAAAAGAATGAATATATAAAAACAGAAATTTGAAATTTTTAAACTTGAATACCAGAGATGAAAATTCTTAACTTTGTTGGCAACTGATTTAGATTTAAATCTTGGGTTTCAAAAGATCCTAGCTCATTGCAATGGGATACAGCAGAGAAATATCGGTGCAAATTCTAATGTTTCGTACACGATTATGTTGCTTGTACCACGAACGATGAGAATGATAATCTCTATGTTTAAACTGTGACATCACCAGGATGCGAGCCAGCGAGTCAACCAATCTCACCACTTCTGGTAGTCTCTTTCAAAACGAAAAAAAAATCATGTTCTTTAGTCACTGTTGCTAAGTTCAACAATCTGCAATTCTACAATCGAGGTTGAATATACTGGATGGTTAACAATTGAATATTTTTAAAGATTTCAAAATATTTAAAATAAATCCAAAGGATGCTCTTAGCACTTAACACAAAACTGTTCTCTATCTTATGTTGTGTTGGTAATAACCAAAAAAGGCTTGACATTTATATTTCTATGTTCTACGGTTTCTTCTTCAAAATACATAAAGAAATACTATAAAAATAGAATAGTCAGTTCCAAAAGAGCGTCATCTCGATTTCGGGAAAAAGAAGTATTATTTTAAAGAAACAAAAACTCCGTTTTTAAGTACTTTCAAAAGATTAAACTGCATTTGCATATTAGATAGTATTGAAAATAAATGTTTTGAAAATTAAAATAATTAAAAAAATAATTCAAATTCCTTTGGAATACTTACCTTAATAAAAATATGGTCCAATAATTTGTTTAATAACATTTCCTCCGTGTCTCGCGTTACTTGGCTCAAAATTTGAATTTTCGATTTTTCAAGAAAATTCAAAAAGTTGTTAAAATAATCTCGTAGGGTGTTCAAAAAGCAAGTCATAAGGATACATTTTTCGTATTTTTGTGTACTGAAAAATTTTGAAAATGTACTACATTTTTCATTTTTATTCAAAATGACTGGCTATAAATGAAATCAAAAGTCAATCCAATCTATCAATTCTTTCAAAAGTTAATAACAGATTACAGATCTACAGACGCAGCCGTACAGAATCAATGTACAGAATGACACATTCGTAAAAACTTGTTTTTTAGGTTCAGAGGGTCTCAAAACGTGAACATTTCACAAAAATGGGGGAGGGGTCAAATTTTATACAAATCAAATACATATGTACCTACCCTGATTAGAATGTAAAAAATTATCGTTTCTATGTTATGTTTTGCTGCACCTACATTCGTTGATAGATCTTAATAGGCCATTCGAAGACGTTTACTCGTTGTTTTATAACTGCAAGCGCAATAAATGGTAATGATGGGTAACACTGTGAAAATAGTTGATTGGAAGGGTGTAAGCCTATTCCATATTAAGCACGTACCTATGCATTTACATATGCAAAAGGGCGTGTAATTTGTACTACGTATGCAAATGCATTTCTTCCCTTTATTTTATTTTTTCCTCGCGTGAGATTATGTAACATAACAAGTAGAAATCGCTTGTGTTGCATACTTGAATGTACTTAACGACGTGAGTCTATTGTAGGCGGTTCTTATTTCTACCTCTCGAAATTGAGAATTTAATCAAGTCTCTTGTTACAGAGGCCGCTTTATTATAGCTGATAATTGCTAATTACTCTACGCAGGTCTATCTAATTTCAGGTGACTCAGTTTTTTTCCTTAATTAACTTCTTCGCAAAGGAATTCATCTAAACGAGGATATTGTTTTATAATTAAAATAGTGCTGTCTAATTTCACTTGCTCACTTCTTATTAATTTTTCGGATTTTGAGGCAAAGTCCAATTCCTAAGTTACGATTCAAAAGAAATGAAAAATTGAACTAGAAAAACTTTTCGTGTCTGCCCTTATATGTTTCTAACATCCATTATTTTCTCATAAGCTAATAAGAATAGTAGTTTCCTAATTCTCGTCTTGAAAAACCTACCTTTTTAAGAACAACTAAATAGTTTAAAGCCTGAATTTATAATTGTATAATTTCCTTGCTGGAGATAAGATTGTGGATCAGTGATCTGTGATCCCTGATTCATAATTCCCCACCTGACTGACGAGGGTAAAGAACCTTTTGCGAATACGCCTTTGTAGAATTGCATAAACCACAGCTCTTACTTAGCGGTTACCTGCGTAGAAGGGACGATACATGAATACGTACGATGTGTTTGTTGTTTTTACTCGATACATTCACTTTATACTAGGTACCGATACTCTCCAGGCATAAAATTATCTTTTCCTCTGCACTACATATTTCTATTCTCAAGATTTAAAAATGAAAAATAGTTAGCTAAAATAATGTCTTGCATAGGAGTGTAATTGGACCAAAGTAATAATATTTACAGTTGCATAATTATTTATTATATTAGTACATTAGTACCTGAGTTCTCGTGGGACATTTCTCAGCAGGTCTAGGGAAACTTTTTTCACAACATGAAAAATTAATATTTTTAAAAATATTGATCAAAATGACCAGTAGCATAAGAAATAACATCAATTTTATATTCTAAAGTAATATATTTTTTTAGTAGAGATTTTTAATCAGTTAGACCTAAATAGCATCGTAATAATTTTATCCTAGGTCATACTACCTCGAACGTAAATTGTAAAGTAATATTTCTTTTCTGTTTTTTTTCTATACGTACGTAAACTTGCGATTAGAACATTGATAATTTTTGTTTTAAAAAAGGTATGGATTGGATGAGCACTATGCACAAAAGAGTCTCGGTTAATAGTCATGTGTGGCATCCGGTGAAGAGCTCGGGTTTGAATTTAATTGTCACATGACGTCAGCGCGATGATGCGAACTGGATGAATTAAATAAATTTTTTTGGACGTGTTCAATTGCTGTATCAGTTCAATACAGTGACATTTTATTAGGAATTAATTTAATCAAGCTTTATTGTCAACACTTATCTAGTAATTATTCACTAAAAAGCCATTCTTTAAATTAGTCACAGAAAAACTTATCTTTTTTAAGTACTCAAAGTACTTTTTATAAGTACCCTACTCGAGAGTTAACGCACGTGATAAATATAAATATAACGTACGCGATTTATGGAACACGCCTGACCTATATTTTTCCCTTTTGCATATTTCTATCTAGCGAGCTTTTAACAAAATTTTTTAAAGAGAAAAGTTCACTTTAAATACTGAAAATGAACGAAATCTTCGTCTGTTTTTATGATGAGAAATGCAGTCTTTTAAAGATCTCGTAACATGAACAATGAGAACGAGAAGCGGACGAAATGAATACCCTAGGAAGCATTTTATCATTGCACTTTAGCCTATCTTCCTTTGCAAACGGTTGATTGAATTTATTCGGTGGACCAAGCTCGCGAAGTGGCAGTGAGCCGTTTGAATTATTTTCGTCTAATACAACCTTGGTTTCTGGACCTGCGCCAACTGTGATAACCGTGTGTAAATAGTTTCTCCATGTTCAATCCAAACCCCGCAGGTTTCAAAAACAAAAATTGCGAAAGGAGAGATCAATGCTTATATTCTAGAAAATAGTACGCCAATTAGTTCAATAAATTATTTTAAATTTATTTTTCGACACCCTAATTTCAACGCTTTAATTTAATACAAAATTTAAATCTAATAGTATGTTTTATCACTCGTAGTCGATTAATTTTCATTTTCGAAATCTGAAAAAATACATTCATCAGTCAATGCAACTAATCGTTTTATTTTCTTCTGCAAAACGCATTTAATTACAACCTTTTAACGGTTCTATTATGACTCATCTCATCGACTCATTACTGGGACAGTCATTGTAATGCTTTTAATGAATGAAAATGGAAGTCGATGCCAAGGATGAACGGCCCAGACTTGAATAAATTGATGACATTTTCTAGTGCCATCAGGCCAATTAATGACTGCCGAAAAAGAAAAAAAAATTTTTTTTTTTAATTTCCCTAGGGTAATGGTCCTTCCTTGAATTCAGTGATCGTTTACCCTCGTTTGTATTCTCGGTATTGTATCCCATTTGTTAAATCATTAATGTTCTGTAATTGGAAATCCATTAAGTTGAAGACAACTCTCTCTTTCATATGATATTATAACGCTTTACTGTCGTCTTAATGTGATCTTTATTTCGAAAACATATTATTTCCGCGGAAATCCTTGCAAGGTTCTGAGTTTCACTCTAAAAAATAGAAAAAAAGAAACTGATAGATTAAAAGCTCGAAATAACTATCAACTAGCCTTTTATCGCACTTAATTAATTCTAGACTACTGTAATTACCTTTTATAATAAACCCATTGCAACAAGTTTATTGATATGTATAATTCAACCTCTTTAAAATGCATTCGACTAATTGTCTTGAATTAATTGCAGTACATTGAGTGAATTAATATACCTAATAAAGTCAGTGGTCGCGGTTATTCGTCCATGTTCTGTAAAATATCTACAGTTTTCAAACTTTTCGATTACATTGGTAATTTTAATAAATGCAATATTGCTTGCTAATGTTTAACATTCATCCATAGTGAATTTAAATGAGAAGGTGAAAATGTGCTGGTATGCACGTAACTTTGTAGAAATATAGTCATTGTAACTGAAGTGTTACACGGCTTCTCGGGTGTAAGCAATCCTTAGTGTGCGACGGCCGATATCTTGTATATATACCTATATTCTGCCTATATATATGCTGATAAGTAATAAGCAGGATGATCGGTGCTTACCTCAAAACACTCATGTTGCAAATAACGAGAAAACATCGCGGTGATACTCGTTAACAATACAATTATCGGCTCTATTTATGAGGCTATCGAAATGCAACCTTCCATCCATATCGAATCATAACTAATATCTGCTGATAATGAAAGGTGATTTCACATCATGTTTTAGAAAATTAGCTGCCCATTTTAGTTTCGGATCGATGACATTCAATTAGGAGATTAGGGGGGAGGGTTTAATCTTATATAATATATATAAGAAATCTCTCCCCCCCTAAACGATTTTGTTACCTTTATATTATCATGTCTTCGATAACCCCCTTCTTGGAACAAGAATTTAATAAAGCCATCGCTTTAGAAATCAATAAAATTTCAAAGAGTTCCTCGAAATATTTCATGGATTTATTAAGTTAAGTTACGAAAGATCACTGAACACACAAAATAAAATACAGGGTTATAAGGCTCTCTGGTGGCAAGGTTATTCACATATTATGTAAAGTAGTAAAAGAAATTTTTTTTTTATAATATTCTTTAATACTATTTTTTTACAAGCTTAATTATTTCTCTTTTATTCCTATTTTGCATCAAAAGAAGTAAACAAATGGTATAGTTATGTTCAAAATTTTAAAATAGGGTGTTTCTAGTCTGATATCTTTTTAAAAAGTCTTTCACAATACAGTGGGACGTTATTTGAGTCATAAACTTGGTCATTACAGTAATTACAATATAACACTAACCCGAAAAGAACTATTGTTCTTTGCTCTCATTTATTCATCGGAAGATTTTCCCAGGCTCTTTTTCACACTGTTCAGTATGAAATAATATATATGTATTATGTATAGCTATGTGTATAAAGAAAGCTTCTTAACGGGACTTTAAGAGTTCTGAAGAAGTTATGCGAAATCACTGAAATAAAAATTAGTTTCCAATTGCCGATTACATTGACATACATAATTACATTATGTATTGAAAATTTTTTTAAAAGAAGACCTTAAATATAAATTTGACCGTAAAATATTTTTCATGAGATCATTCTTGACTGACTGGATGAGATGACATTTGCTTTTAGAATAGTTCACGTAGTTAAGGCGTGTTCGTACTTATATATAAAGGTTCCATGGGGTAGCCGAACGACACGTGTTAGTGAGAGTCACTATTCGAGAATGTATGTACATCGTCGAGGGCAAAATCGATAAAACATAAGTCTGGGTGCACCTAGCTACAGAACTATATAGGTATACTTGAGGAGTGGAGGGACCCGACATTTTTCGTCACGCACCTTTTCTTTATTAGACAAAGCAGGTGTAGTCTATATTGATTTTAGCATGAGAATTAAACCTACATTTTCTATCGTTCATCTTTGGCTTTGTGCCTTGAAAATATGTCGAATATATTTAGATATCAGGAGCAATATTAGTTGTTTCAAAAGTTTGCGGTTTCTCATCATCAGAAACCAACCTCTAAATGACCTTTGTTATTCCATGTTATTATTTCCTTCCTCTTCTTTTATATCGCTTAACTTTTTTTCCTTAGAGTCGGGAACTCCAAGGCGAATTGCACCAATGAAGCGTGAGTTACAATATCGATGAATTCGAAACCTCAAGGGGAAAAGAATAAACGATCATCTCATGCACGTAGTGAGATCTAATCTGGAATGCACTGAAACGTATATCCTGTTGACACGTTGAGGAACCAGTTTTGCATCGATTTGATCGATACAATTGATAGACAAGTAGACATTGTTCGTCGTAGACAGTCATCGACAGCTTCCAAATCTTGATATCAGCTTCTGAGGCTGATATCGAGTTGGGACAACCTGATAGATAAAACTATCTAGTTTATTCAGAAGGGGAACACCACTCAAATTACTGCTTCCAAATTTGTGACTCTATCTAGTCTTTATTCATTTAGCTTGTGACAAGTTCATTAGTTCCAGGAAGTTACATTTATAATATACGCAGGGGAAAGAAATTTCCATTAAAAACAGGTTTTAGGAATCATTTATATGAAATGCCTCTCCCTATTTACCAAATTCGAATGATCTTACTCGAGTTTTTAGTTCAGATAGCAATATATTTACAGATGATGGCATAAGAAGAGTGTGAAAATCAATCTCTCGAGTAAATTATATAGCCGCACTAAGTCACTCATGTAGAGACGAAATCGTGATTACCCTTATCCGTGAAATCTTTTGCAGCTGTTGTAAAGAGACTGAGCAACCAAGGTTTTCTTGTCTTGGAGAAGGGTCAAGTTTCACAGATTTAAACGCATTCTCTTAGGAATTGCATCAGGTGCATTGACATCTTGCAATTCCTTTCGTTGAAAAACATCCATTTGCAAAATGAAAACAAAAACTAACCCCAATACATAATGAAAACAAACTGGAGTTTACAAGTATATATACTAAAGATTTTTAGATTATAAAATTTATTCTCTTATGTTTCAAACTTTGAATGTCACTGTTTAACAAAGTGGAGTGGAACTCCTGCAGCAGGCCAGAGAGCACTGGTAGTCTGGAAAAAATCAAAGATTTGTTGAAATTATATAAAGTATGCAGTTTTGGATTTTTTTGGGATACAAGTTCAAGATGGCGGATTTCATATATATATATATGGCAATAAGTATAATACATTACAGAGGTAATAATTTTATAGAAAATATATTTTAAACATGCAGAAAGACGTATATTTAATAACATTTTTATTTTAGAATATGTGGAAAACGTAGTCAGTTCTCTGGCATACTGTTCGAAGGTGTAAAAATAAGGGAGCCCTTTTAGGTATATGAATGTAGTTGTGTAGTTGCGTGTCGCAAATCCCTTGCATTTTTCGTTAACGGAAACAATCAATGAGCTATCTACAATTAGGCACGCCTCGATTTCCGCTGCATACATAAAATTTTTAGTTCCCATTGCGTGAATCGGCCAAGGGTCTGCGTGTAAGTTTTACGTAATTATTTCCCGAGAGTCCGACCGCGTTCAATTACATTTACCTCCCACACGATTCGAAGAAAAACAAGAATATGAAAGGCTATCGAGCTGTCATCCTCCCCTCTGAATAAATTTTATCTCTATAATTTATCCGTCTACGGTTTGAGAGTCTTAATTATTAGAAATTAAATTGCTGTTTAGCAAAGTATTATAATTATTATCTTTATTCCGCTTTTTATGAAGTTTTATTCATTTGAGTTCATCTTGTAATATTTTACCTTTTTGTTTGTTTCAGGGTGCTGAAAATTAGCAGCCTAAGTCATAAAAGGTAAGTCAATTCGAAAAAAAAATTAAAACGCCTTTTTTTGGTATTTAAACCATTCTGAAATTTCGAGTCGAAACAATTGAAGTTTCAAGTAGCATGTAGAGGCCTAGTTATGCACCCAGCATACAGGACTGTTGCCTTTTTTCGTTTTGGTGCATTTCGAACCGCAGCTCAAAATAAACCTACGAAGATGAGCAAGAAGTTCCAACCAGCATTTCCTAAGGTCAACGAACTGTAGTAGTCGAAGAATTTGTCCGTTAATCTCAAAATAATTTTTCTATTTTCATGAAAAATGTGAACTTCATTGTCAATGGTTGAGAATTAAATTTGAAATAACTTATATTAAAAGAGAAATTCAAATATTAATGAAACCATTCTTTCTCCATGTTTGTCAGATGCATGTTCCTTTTCTTGGCTAGTTCCAACCACTTTTAGTGTGTAAACATTGCAGTAGGGTCAATCTTTCATTTTTATTAAAGACGAGGAAAGATGAGTTTACTTTTGTGAAAAGTAGGCTAGGTCACTCGGTCACTTTCTTCAGATTTTATCCCTCATACTCGCCAGGCTATATTCTTCATCAAAATTTACATATTTTAAAAAGTATTTACATTTTTTGAAGCAAGAATTTAAGCGAATATTTTTTATGAACTTTGTGTAATTTTCTTACGACGTTAGTTTAAAAAGGTGTAACTTTGATATAAAAGCATTCTCGCACACGTCAGTTTAAGCTCGAGTAAGTCTGATGATTCTCCGGTCTAAATAGAGTCATTGATTGCTACAAAAGTAGAATTACACTTGCCGGAAGTTACGTTTAGCACACTGCAGGTTACTCGATCAAGGCGCGAACGCCTGATTTAATATACATCATAATAGGTGTGTACTGCTGACCTAAAATCATAAAATAAAACACTATAAGGACTGACATGTAGTAGCTGATTATATTTGTTTGTTTATCTGTATTTTTTTAAAATTTCATGCTCTGAAATTAACTTTTAAAACTGTAATGGAAAAATTCTGATTTTCTTACAATAGTTAACATCAATAATACAAGTTTTGAGCAGATTTTGAGGAAAAAACTCATTGTCAACAAATATATTTTGTATCAATATTTTATCGAAAATAAATTCGATCATCAAAGCCTATCGCAATTTGTAATAGCTTTTATGAAAACAATTTTTTAAAAATTCCTAAAAACCCAATAAATTTTCTGATCTGGCAACGCTGGAATTAAATTTTGTTGGAAACTGTTTATGAGATTTTAGAAATAGAGGATATCACACAAGATAAAAGTACAATATTCTTGGGGTTGAAAGTCTATAATATCTTCAGGTCGTGACAAGAAGTTAGACTGGTTCGTATACCACTACGATATGTGACTGAATACTTGTTGCAAGTTTTTTTAACATGATGACTAACTTGTGGTGTATATTATGTATAATCTTGTCACGTTGAGTTTCAAGCTCTTCTTCGTTAGCTTCATTTCGAAAAAAAACAATACATTTTTGCCCCTATGAGCTGCAGGAAATCTTAAGAAATAGAGATATTTCACCTTATCTTTTCAAGATAATACAAGATCGAGTACAAATATCATAAAATCAAAAACATAACTATCATTAGTTTGCGTCAGACTTGAACTAAAACTCTCCTTAGCCATTTTTCTAAAATTATATCAAATGATAAATTAATTAAATTAAGGAAACATGCTACCAGTTTAAAGTGGAATTAGAGCTGACAAAGTTTTAAAAAGAATCACTCAATTAGTAAATCGAGTCCCCCTCGTATTTTTTATCCTCAAGGACTAAGTACACACTAAGTTCGTTTTCCTCGCAGGCGTCGCGACGCCGCTTTTCGATCAATACCACAAGGCGCCCAGGGCTGTGACGCCATGGCAGGATTTACTCTGGTTGGGCTATCATCGGCTAACCATTCAGGATTTAGGTTGGTTATAGTCAGTCTACCACCAACGTTCATCAAAGTGATCGTATGCTGATCGTACCCGGAAACTGCGTATTTGGGTTAAGTGTGCACTTCCGTAACGTGCGCACAAGCTGTCGTCATCAAATTAATTGACAGGGATCTGAACTCGCTTAACAAATTGAAATTGCTCAGGTGTATCGGCTGACTGTTTGTAAACATTCTAAACTTTAGAATATAAAAAATTATTTTTTAATAAAAATTATTATCTTCGAGCGACTTCAATATTGTGGGAACTTTGTTTTATAAGTTTATACGATAGTTTTTTAAATTAAAAAATTCCCATAACTCTGTAAATTTGAAATAGATTGGATTATTTCTTTTCAACTTTTTACCTATACGATCATATTTCTTCAAGTGAAAAGAAAATTGAAATACATTCTTCAATTAATTCTTGTACTAATTATCAGGGCCTTTTTATGCCTTATCTGGAGTTTCACCTCAAAAGTTCATTAAATAATACTAGACCGACCCCTTTATTAAAAATTTCAATATTAATTATAAAGATTCATTTACTGAAGCAATTCTGAAAAAAAAACTTGAAATATCTTTGAACGACCTTTTCAAAGTTAATATTTTCGAGCTTCTGAATGAGAATGATACTTAAAGTATTATAGCAAGTATCCAGACGACCATAAATTATTTTAACTTACTTATAGACGCTGGTCACGCGAAATGACAGCATACGTTGCGAGACGAGTTGCCGACGCATCGCGTCGGCATATGACGAATCGCCTTAGTTGAATGTCTATAGCAGCCGGTTACAACTTCCGAGTACATACGCGCACTGAAAAGTCATGAGTGGGTCAGTTCAGTTGTCGGGAGAGTACCGTTAGTCTGATATCGTGTTTTTAGCTCTTAATAATAACGTCCTATTACTGGCATTATCTGCCAGAAAATTGACTCGTAGGCGAATGCGATGATATTGGGAGTTTATTTACATCAGTTTTAAACTAAGCCTTGAGATGTAACAGATTATAACTCATTATTTTATTGATCGCTGTAGTATGGAAATAAATACATAATAGAGAGGTAACGTAACAAAAACGAAGATGTAGGAAACTAGGAATGGAAAACTGTATGGAAAAATCTACTTTCGACTTTACAATCGACTTATTTCATATTTTCAATTCTCAAAGGAAGAAACGTTTGATTGTTGGTAATGAATAAGGATTCTTTTCTTCTGATTTTTAAATACCATAATCTAGGTCAGACTTCGTTGTAAAAAAATTAAACTTCTTCAAGCTTCAGGGAACACGATTAAGATTAAGTAATGTTTAAAATAGGCAGGCGGAGAATGCTTTATTCTTTTTATATTTTATGTGGTAAGCAGATCTGGTATATACTATTATTTCACGCTTGGCGGAACTTTCTTGTAAATTGACAGCTTGTATCATCAGTTTATATCAGTACATATGTAGTACTGATGTTATAATAGTACAACCTATGACGAGGTTAACAAGGAAAGCCTGCCAAGTGAAGGCATCACGCTGCGTAATAATCGCCAGGTAACTGTCACTTTAGTTCGTTGAGTTCAAGATCGAGGTACGCTTTTTCCTTTCACGGTCGCTTAATGCTTCAGATGAACTTAGAAGAAATAATGGCAGCTTTGCATAGTCCCGATTGTCTATATGGCAACTGATGTTTATTCTTGGCTCAGTTCCATTTATACCAGGCGTGCTAATTTTGTACAGAGAGAAACTTACTTCATTGAATAATAGTCTATGTAGAACTCTCGAAACACGCAAACGTCGCATCAACTAACAATGAAAGTGACTTTGGTCCCTTTGAAGGAGAAAATTTAGTCCCCATTATCTAGAACACATCCTTTTGCTAGAACAAAAAAAGTATTTTCAAGTATAAACAAACTGTAGAAAATCGAACAAGGTAATATGAAAATTCTTTCGCATCAATAGATAACAGAATCAGCTCACACTGTGTCCTACTTTTTCTTACAAAATGTCTTCTTATTTAACATATACATTGTATTTGCTTGTAATCAGAAATCAGAAAAACTGAGTGCTGAAACAATCCTTAAATTTATTTTATCGATACCTGAGAAAATTGCCAGTAATTTCTATCTACCAGACAGTAAAAACTCTTTGTTAGGCAAGATTTGATTAATCGGCGAGCGGATTTTAATTGCCTCCAATCATTTTGTAAAAACTTGCCCTCAAAACCGTCGAGACGTACCCGCTCTTCCGTTATCGATTCGAATGAACAGCAACAGGCAAACTTTGTTCCTGCAGTGCTTTTCACCACATTTCTAGCCAAGCAACTCATCGGCAGTTATCTCGTTAACAAACCGTTATTCGGAGAGTTGATTCTGAGTGGATCGGACACGTAATGCTGCAAATAGTTCCATCTATCCTTCAAATTTTCAAGTTCCAAATTTAAACGACAATTGTTTTCTATCGATCCTATCAGCAAAAAGAGGTAGTGACTATATAGAACATACATTCACTCTGACATACAAACTTGATAAGAATAATTCTTAAACATCGGTTTGTCTTGCGAAATTAATGACACATTTCACTCAACTGTGTCTTCTCAATTTCAGAATAGTACATTGATGGAATTTCTAAAAAATTAGTAATATACACTAACTCCTTCTTTCTTTGGCCTAGGTATGTAACTGAAAATCTCAAACCCTTAATACAAATGGAAAAGTATACAGAGTACAGAGTGAGTTTTTAAGAGTAAAACTGCAAAGACAGTCTTTGAAGATTTAAAGCTGGATACTTAGATTTTAGGCTTTAATTATTCTCGTAGCCTCTTTGAACTTAAGCCTCGCAACGTGCGAGAGGCCGTAGGCGCAGAGAATTAGATCACTTGTTCTTAAGTACTCCCATTTATTAACGGAGCCTTCTTTGCATTCTTCGCATTCCTCTTGCGTTAAACGTATGTTAAAGTCAACAATTATTTTTTTAAATATTTTTGTGGAAAAGGATTATATATTTTCTTTTTAATCTTCGGTGATGAAATAAAACCTGCAAGATTTACGAATGAGGTCATTGATCTTTTGAAAACTAACACAGCTCTCGAGTTTCGAAAGCACAGTTGGCATATGCTTCACCTTCTCGAGTGACCTGTAATGAGTTACTTGACGCGTACAATGGCCTTTAAACTCCAATTTATAAAGTCGTGCAATCAATTCTGCAGAAACACCTTTAATTTCGATTTTTATATTCAAAAACCTTATTTTGAGACTATAAACATTAATGATTCTAAAAAGCGTTATAAAATCACGCTCGATTGTTTTCTGAATGACTAGCTGCACTTAGCAAAAAAAATCTTTGCTTAAAACTGTTTTTTTTTTTAATGAAAACCAGAGAGAGAGAGAGTATCGGAGCCCGACTTATCGCGTTTATCCAAGGTTGAAACAAAAATAGTTGATCCGTCTTATCCGAGCTATGGCGTAAGAGTAAACCGCATTATCCGAGACTTGTGCACTTTACATACGTATAAACTTATTGTATAATCCAATATAAACAATTTATCAAATTTTATAAAATATGTAATTGCACAACTTGAATATTTATTTAAGTATACTTTCAGTTTATTATACTAAGGCTACTGTATTTAAGACTGAAAGTCTATGTGTGTGTGTTCCGAATGGTTTTTACGACTGTGTCCGTCTGTCTGTCCTCGTTGTTCCCTGTAACAACGATAACCTAAGGGCATGTGATACTTAGAAAAATGATTTATTTTATTGATGTTCAAATAAACACATTTTTCGGTCACAAAAAAAAAATATTTTGCCCTAGAACTTTTGAAAACGGTATAAGAGAACATTAAAACGAACAGTTATTGATTCATCCTTTTATCTTCGATAATGAAAAAGTTTCTTTTTGCTAAAATTGGTAAAGCATTCGACACTTTAAGGGCTTTGAGGTTAACCTCAATTTTAGCAAAACGAAACTTTTTTTCATTATGCAAGATAAAAGGAGTCAATAACGGTATATTTTAGTTTTCTCTGCCGTTTTGCAAAGTTTCAGGGCAAAAGATTTATTTTTGTGGCCGAAAAATGGGTTTATTTGAATATCAATAAAATCAATCATTTTTCTAAATATCACATGACCTTAAAAATGATCCGTTGGATTGAAATTCATTTGGGTACACGTTTTTGGGGACCCAACCGAAAGATACTCTCAGTACAATCTTGCCATATGAAACATTGTATTCATAATTTTTAAGATTTTTCTATGGAACCAATAGTCCTCGCGAAGCACGAGGAATGATTTTTAAATCAAATATCGAGCGCGAGTGTCGGGGTGAGAATGTGTTTGTTAAGGTCTATATATAAGTACACATATATTAATTCTCCTCATTTAAAACTAGTCATTAAACTAAAAACATGTAACAGCAATTAAGCTTGCTAAGTGCGAAGCTCAAGAGAATGAGAATGTGCCGTGTCTTTTTATCCCTTTGAATTCCTTAAAATCATTTTATATATGTTACAATCTGTTAAAGTTGCATAAAAATCTCTTCAAATTTCCTAAAATCACTTACTATTTCCTAAAAACTTTTCAAGTTTCTGTGAAATCCTTTAAAATACTTTTAAAATCCTGGATAAGGCTGGGTGAATTTCTGCTAGTAAAATTATAAATAGAAGCATGATTAAATGAAGAGATCAAATTGAACTCGTGCGCACACGTTGCAAAATGTTCGTCGTGGATAAAAATTACTGTCCGCAGTGGTACCATTCGAGGTAAATAAGCTAGTACAATAAGAACTAAGAAGAAGCTACTATACTATGAGTTCCCTGTAGGCAAACCCGCTGAAGAAACCCGATTCTTTGAGCGAATGCGAAAACTGTGGGCGTAGACAGTGTGGATGTCCTGTACATTGTACAACCTACTCCTTGAATCTTTGTGCTGACTCATCTCTCTTCGGTCAGGAGTGTGATAAATCAGGGTCCAAAACTATATCTCCAATAAATAGCCATTTACTTCGCATCGCCCTAAAGAAATTTTATATGAGAAGAAAGTCAATTTTCCTTATCAAAGAGAATACGTATTTCCCTAAATCATCTTAGATAAATCTTGAACGGAACCAAATTCCGACTTGTGACCCTCAAACCCGACTATGTCACAGTGTCACACCATTGGCAATCGCCTATTCTGCGCACTTGTATCACAAATAGCTATTGTAGGCGAGAGGCAAAATTGATCGAGGATGTCAGATTAAAACACAGCTATGCACGCAAAAGCAGAAGTTCTCTCTGCTCTATCAAACTAGGTTAGCTGGATCGAACGACTTTCACTGCACGGCGACTGAGGGGGGTATCTGTGGATAATAATTATCATCAAGTGCATTCGACGAGACGAGCTATGTCTATTTTTTTCACACTTGAAGTGCGATTCTCCAGAGTCCTCTTCGCATAGGCGCACCGCACACCCTGCGCTATTGGAATTTTCGGCGTAGTCTTTTTTCTTCCCCATCATCTCACTTCGTCTCGTCCCTTAAAAATAACAGCCATCTTCCTACGTAGAAACATTGAAGTGGGCGAAACTCGGGAAACTACAGTATATTTTTTCGACCGACTACAAAATTGCATAAATGGTTCAGTGCACTCAAAGTGATGCGAAACCTCTCAAGCGGAAAAATTAAGTCAATAAGGGTCGAAACGATGTAAGCACAACTCTATCATTAAACGAATAGAAAACTTGAGTCATGTAGTCAGTTTCTCACCAACAGTAGTAGGTGGTTGACACCAAATCCAAAGATCCAACTAGCTTCTCGACTTATAAATCACGTAAGTTGTTGCGTTAACTTTTCTCTTGGGGTCGGTAACCCATTGTGAAATCTGTGTAGTAACTCAACTTTTGCAGCCTAACAGCTCCAAGTAATCCCGCAAAATGTCAAGTTGATCCGACCACTTCGCAATCTTTATACAAAGCAATCCGAGTTATTCCGGAGGAATCCAAAGCAACTTCAATCAGAGGCCCATTCAAAATTAATCCGAATAAATTCGACCAATCTAAATCAATCCGAACTTCCGATTGATTCGGAATAAATTTCAATCCGAAACTTTCGCCAGGGTCGTTATATGTACTTACCTGTCGAGGCGGAATTAGCGGACGTATATAAAAAAAACGTAGTTCAATAAGACAGAAGACACACTTGGTCGAACCCTTTGACAAAGAGAACGCTCTTAAAACTTTGCATAACTTTCCACTTTTTGTATAAACAAGCAATAGGTACGATTACAACAATTTTTCTTTTTTTTTTATACAAGCAGGAAAGCTGAAGGACATTTTCAACTAGATATCTCAATAAATGTAGAAATGGCATTGCAGATAAAAAAATACCCGTAAAGCAGAAATCGGATGATACCTTTACCATGAGAGTAACTTAGTTTCTCCAACTTTAAGCTCGCTATAATAAATAATTACCACATGCCCTTAACTGATATTTTTACCTTTCCGGAAGTGAAATGAATGTTTAGATTGTACGCAATAATATGTAATACCATTTCCGCACTGTAAGTGTCAAATGGTCCTAGTTACCTCGTTATCAAAATTTTTCTAAACAATACTTATCAAATTTATTTAATCGGAGAAGAGTTTTGCTTTATAATCGAAATAACATTGTTGCCTAGATTTTTCCGAGAATTAAATTTGTTAAGAGTGCAGATTTCCTTCTGCCTTTTATGAATAAACTATAGAAGCAAATTTTTCAATTGATTTATTCATAACAGAAAAACTGGCAGAGGAAGATTCAATTCATTCTCATTCTATTCAAAGAACCTGCATGTCACATGTCTCTTGAGGCTTGAGATATCCGACTGTCGACAGTGTCTGAAAATGAAAGAATGAAAGACTCTTCACTTTATATGGTCTGAGATTTCCGGCAATACTAGCTCTCTTTCAGACTATACGTGAATATAAGAGCGACAGTATGAGATCAACTATTACGATCCATTGTTAGGCAATGCACTGGCTGACTGCAAGTTCCTGTAAAAGGAGTCCTGCTTTAACAATATCTAATTGTTACTCATCTGATATTCAACAAATTGATTGCCATCTCATATAATAAATTCTACATTCCTGCAACTTAGCAATAATTCATCCATTATACTGTAAAATAATCGAAAAGTATTCGCAACCATATGTAGATGCAAATGTAAATAGTAATTCTACATTTAGATGGTCAATTTACTTTTTAGATTGACTCACAAGTAGTTTCACTATCATAAAACTTACTCTCATGGCTCGTCAATCAATTTGATAAAATTCTTCGAAATCTTTCAAAATAATATGTAATACATACGTACCCCTCACTAATATTGTCTTCTTTAAGGGCATGCTCTACGGAGACCACGTGACCAAATTAGTTGTTAGTTATGAAAATTTTGTTTTGATGTTCACCATGTCCA
>JAUESI010000010.1:10004304-10018371 GCA_032275145.1 Synergus laeviventris | reverse complement strand
ATTTTGAACACAATATCTCAATCCGTCTGGATGTAGTGAACACCAAAAAAAGTGAAAATAATTCTCCACATTTATTTCTTACTTTCAGAATTTTTTTCAAAATTATTCCTCAAAGTAAATATACAAACGCAATTTATTGCCTCCATTTCTATATTCCAAATTTTGAGACCGATATATCATTGCGTTTGGACATGGTGAACATCAAAACAAAATTTTCATAACTAACAACTAATTTGGTCACGTGGTCTCCGTAGAGCATGCCCGTAAGGCTTTCTTAGAAACGGTATCGGTCGCAAATTTAGATGATTGCAATAGAGTATGAGGGTCGGGTAAGAGGTCGATCCCTTTTGCTGCCCCTCACGCGCCGGCGTCGCGTCGTGAGCTCCGTACAAGATCTATTGTCAGTGACGGAGTTTGTTTACGGTTCGAGGAGCCTCTCTACAAGATTAAACGGGGAGTCCGATTGTAATAATAGATATTTATTAAGTTGTCAACAAAAAATCATGTAATGTGGTATCTTTTTTGTATTTGAAATTCTCCATTCAAGGTATAAATATTGGTAGTTATTATGAGAATTCTTACACATCACTAGTTTTTAGTTGTTTAACATCTTTGCTGAACCAATTGCAATTTCTGGTTGATTGTCAGGCTCAAGACCAATTATGCATTCACTTTTGCTATTCGATTTTCATCCAGACTTGAATACGTCTGAAGTAACTGTGCAGTTTTTCTGATTCACTGAGGTGCAGTGCGAGCTGGGACGTTATGAATAAACTAAGTAGTAAGTACAAGCGTTCTCGTGCTTTGCGTTCCAGGTGCAGTTTTATCCACTAGACTCATATCAATTGACCATAAGACCCCATTTCACTTAATTGAAGTAGTAATTAACTGAAAAATTTGTTATATAACAAATAGGAAAGGTGCGCAAGATTTAACCGTGTGCTGAGTGTAAACTGCGATTGTTAAAGTTTACTCTAGGGAGAAATGGAAACTAGATTTATGGTAGTGTTATATTGTTAGAGATTTATGAAGAGACTTAGAAAAATCTATTGTTTTTTACATATAGTTTTCCCACTTGCCGAAGGACACTTGCGTTCCTTGTTGATCCTGCGTCTTATCGTGAGCGTTTTAATTTTCTGCTTGCAATAAGACGTTGAGATTGCTCTACAGGTGGTGAATACTGATTGTTAACTGAAATGAAAACAGATGCAGGTGATGCATATCTGGGAAGTGCAGCAATTCGAGACGTTGTTTCCCAACTTTTACCTCACGATGAAACTGAGGATTGCGAATCCGAAGAAGTGCGTAAGCTGTTGTATGATTCTATAGTAGAATGGAGGATCATGTAACGGAGAACAAAGAAAAAAGAATAGGAAAATAAGGATTGGCGAGGAAAGAGGGTTGGTAACGATGACATCAAGGGGTTGAGCCGTATTATGTGGGTTCGTTAACCCGTCAATTTTATAGTTTTCCTTCAGTTTTTGTTTCGCTTTCACGAGCAAGAGGTCTTAATCTTTTTTATTCCTCAGAGAACTTGGACTTTAACTTCTTACTTGTAAATTTTGGTTAGATTTTAGATGTTAATTTAAAGGGTTAGTAATCAGTAGCACGAGTAGTGTTCTGTTATAAAAGTGAATGTTTTTCTCATTCACTAAAAAAAAATATGTAACTTGCATTCCTCGATGACATCTCAATCTTGATTCATAGAATAAGTAAAGAACATATATAATAGCAGGCGGGGAGAAAGCCGATTAGTGTTGACCGTGTTGACGATACCAAGGTAATTCTTTCTTATGTTACAAGCGGACTGTGTTCACAAATAACTCGCCTTCAACGAAGCAAGTTTAGAATGTGTTCGAAATTTGAACAAGAATGAGGGAAAATAATCTAAAAGGAATTTTGACCTTGAAGCTAAATTAAGATTGGCACTTTGAGATTTGCAGATGTTCTAAAATATTTTTATTCGAAAAGTTTTATAAGTTGGCTTATGACCCATTGACTCGTGATGAACATCAGATTCTTTCTACACATTAACCAACTTAAGCGTGGATTTTGGAGACTCATAATTTCGTTGATGGTCGAAAATTGTTAGGGTGCAAACGATAAAAAAATATATAACAAAGCTTATCGATCGTTCTAATTCTAGTCGCATTTCTAATAGTCTACAATATCACAGAAAAAATAGGGTTTTAATCTTGTTTCAGTTCATTTTTTGACATATTCATTTTCAACTTTATCTAAATTCACTGTCAAAATAGACTTTCTGGTGATTCAAAAAGAATTGTTTTTATTATGACAAATGATAAACGTCGATTGAAATGTCATCTTGTCAGTTATAGATACATTTTTGTTAATGTGGCCTTGTTCAAAATCGTCATTCAATTTGTTTTCAGAACATTTTCTCATCTAGTTCTAGTTCAAAATGATCCTTATTTTTTGTTACTGCATATTGCTTTAATTTTAGTATTTCAGCATTTAAATGCATTGGAGAGGGGAGTTTACAAACGGAAATATTTCCGATGGAAGAGTATTATCTCCCCAAAAAGTGTGAATGGCTGAGTTACAATAAAAGCTGGAGGGTGGCACGCCCTCATGTTCTTCCCCTTTATATTGAAATTAATATACGCTACCGATACACGGGTATCACGATCCCTAATCTCTTTATCCGTATCCATAAAATTTACAATTGATCCATGTACCATCTAGTGTTCTTATTTATTGAAGACACGACGTTTATCGTTATTAGAATTACAATAATATACGTTGATATCAAGAATAGGATATTTTAATGAAATCTAAATGTTTCTTTTATATTTAACAACATTCATTAAGCACACGCGATGCTGGAAATGCAATTTTAAAAGACATGGGTGTGTGTGTTTTATAACCACACGAGCATCGTTTGCACGTGCCACAGTGTCACTTCCGCTGTCTCTTCCTGTCAGCTAATACTGATGTACGCTGCCATACATGACATTTTATTGCGCGCGCGCGCGCGCGTGTGTGTGTGTGTGTGTGTGTGCACATATATACTTTTGGCTTTACAGCTTTAGGCGTGGCTTTATTCAAGAGTTTATTATTAGCTGACGTTCAGACGGATAATTCCTCATGCATTGCAACGAGAAATGTAAACGAGGTGAGATGTCATGTTAAAGTTTCGTAAAAAAATAAGCGTGAAATTAAATTACGAGTAAGCTACATTAGGAAAATGGCACAGAAAAAGTCACAATTTTTAATTCCTTCTTAAGGGCAGGTTATAATTTACCATTTAAGGGCAATTTAGTTTCGCCAACTTCACGTTTCAAATCTACTTGTAAAACTTTATAAAACTCATTTTGAAATTCTAAAAACAAAAACGCCTTGGAATTGAATTAAATAACTTGAAATATCTTAAAATCCCTTTAAATTCTTTAAAATTACTCAAAATTACTTGACAGCTCTTGAAATTCCTTAAAATAATTTGCAAATTTTTAAAGTCCTTTAAATTCTTTTCAAGTTTTCCAAAATCCCTTGAATATCCTTAAAGTCTCCTGTTGTTGAGAATCAAGCATTTGTAAACTTCCAACGACCATTCATTCTCAGCTCGCAACCCTTCGAACTTTCATCTCTTCCTGCTCGATTTCACGGGGTGCAGCGTAAACGCCCTAAGCTCTCGTGGTGTATAAATAAAAAGAAGAGAGGAGTTTTCAAAGAGAAAATGTACAGGAACAAGCCACACACAGAATTAATATAGAAGTTTAAAAAGTTTCATTGGCTTAATTCTAGTAGAGAGAGTTATATTTCTATATAATATAACTCGCCTTGAGTCATTTCCCCTCTATCTTCAAGTGAGATTGCAAAAGGTCATTGAATAAGTGACTGAGATCGTGTCGTTGCTCTTGAACTAAAATCTATCATCATCCAGATTTCTCAATTTCTGTTCACAATTTATTTGACAGAATCACAGACCTTCCTTTTTTATTGTCAATATTTTATGCATATAATAATTTTGAAAAATGTTATTTTATAATATTTTAATCGTCAATAATTTCATTTAAGCTTCTTTTAAAGCTTTTACATGTGATTTGTATTTTGTTTTTTTATAAGATATGATATAATATTATGTTTTTTATAAGCTTATTATAATTATAACTTTTAATTAATTGCTGATAAACTTTGATCGCACAAAGTACTAAACGGATTCATTAGCGTTTGGCAAATGTCTGAACTGGTGCGAACCGTGTCTGTAGTAGGTCAAACCAGTGATGTAACAAAACCAGATCTGATGCCAGAGCTCTTCATATATCGTTGACTAGTCTTTCGAAAGCTTTTGAGCCACCGTTTAGGCTCCATATGTTCGAAAAAATAAAATGTGACAACCGTGTCACACTTTTCGTTTCTTTCACCTCTCAATTTACTCGAAATTTAGTCTTTAAACTAGTAAAATCATCTTTTACATTGTATTTTATACTGGTGTTACTTTTATTTTATTTTTACATTTACGTGTACGTTTATTTTTTGTACACGAATCTCGTAAAAGTGTGTGTAAAGGTGCAATCAAATTAAATGAGAAAAGATATAACTTTAGTTCTAAAGTTACAAATTGAGTTAATATGTTGATATTTATATCACCGATGTCAACAAGGAAAAAAATGTCTTTTTAAATTATGCACTAGATTATGCATTTATATTTACAGAATAGCAATATATATACAAGATATATCTTCTTAGATTCAATTTTTATAAACTAAAATACCGATACTGAGATACATAACTACAAACGCATCTTTTCGCTTGTTTTATACATTCACATTGCTGAATCTTATACATATGTGAATATTTACCATAGTAATTCAAATGTTGAGTATAAAGATGTTTTTATTCATATAATTTCAATGTATGTATTTACATCAATTATGAAAATAGTAATATAAAAGATATTTCTGTTCTATACACGAAAATTTACGTATTTTAACTATCAGTATACCTGGTTTTACCACTTATTATTCATTATGTAGAGATGTTTTTTTTTATTAATGAAGCGCTCTTAATTATTTTTTTTCCGTGAAGGCTATTCAGTTGCCTCTCCACCTGTTTTTTTAAAGCTTTTACATTCTGTTCACGGAAATTCACTTCTCCGATCACATTCACTTTAAATTGAAAAAAGATTACATAATTTAATAATTTCAATAGCAAGGATGTCGACTTAATAAAATTAGTTAACTTGTTATTTAACGGTATTGCTACGTTCTTGTGAAGTGGATGTGTAGAACTTGAGTTGCAAAACACAAGTTCCTTTAATTCAGTCAATTACGTCATGGTTCATAAAACGTGTATCGTTGTCACAGCATGTGGCATCGATAAAAAACTAAACATAATCAAATTGAGTGAAAGAATAGCAGAGATGCGTTCTCTCCAGTAATTACATAGTCCTTTTTTGCCTTAATAGAGTATAATAGTAAAGTGGTGTAACCAGCAGTATTATTAGTATTTTTATTTTTAAGTTTCAGCTTAAGAGTGTTGGATCCAAATTTTAAACTGAAAATCAAATATCCCATTTTACTCAACAATTGTTAGAATTAAATATCTTTTCGCGCTGTAGATGTATTATATATTTTTTAAAATTAGAATATTACGTCCTCGCATTTATCAATAATTTATGCTTATAATAATTTTTAAAAATCTTTTGTACAAATATCTTAATCTTGAATAATTTGAATTTATTATTTTAAAAAATCCTATTGTGAAAACTGCTTCTACAAGTTTCTCGACGGTGGAAGTTTGAAGATTTTAAAATTTTAAGAAATTGCCGAAGATTTGAAAGAAATTCAAAAAGACTTCAAGAGATTTAACAGGATTTAAAGAATTCAACAAAATTTCAAAGAAATAACAAAACGTTTTAAGTGGCTTCGAAGGATTTAAATATTTATTGCAGGATTTGAATAATAGATTTTAAAAGATTTTCCAAAAGTCTTGAAAGGAATTACAAAATTTTTTAAATATTTCTAAAGACTTTAAGGGCATGTGTTTCTTACCATATGAGCAGATTTAGATAACTTGGGGTTTTTCCACAATTTTTACTTTTTCCAAAAAATAATACTGCACAGTGGTCCGCGTTCACGTTCTTGACGACTGTGCACTATTATTTGTTTGAAAAAGTAAAAATTGTAGAAAAACTCGGGTTATTAAATGTGTTCATATGGTAAAGTATTACATACCCTTAAAGCATTCAAGAGATTGCAAAAATCTATTTTCGATACAATCGCATCCATTTTTTATGACAGGATAAGTAGCTATATAGAACGAAAAAATATCTCATTATAATATTTTACAAGTAAAGTTAAGAAATCGAATTTTGATTTTGAAACTTGGTTCCGCCACCCTTGAATAAAATAAATAAATTTTATTGTAGAGTAATTACGAGATTTTATTCTAGCTTCTTTTGATAATAAAAAAATTAATGATATTTCACCTGGAAATATTCTTACATCACAAGACCTAATTGTTTACAGATGATAATATAAGGATACACGTCTTGACTATTTTCTAGTAGGCAAGAGTTAGCTCGCGATGGTGTGTCATAAATTATTATGAATCAAAATTCATTTCGAATTACTTACTATTTATTTTTATAGTTTAAAAAAATAGGTGGAAAATGTTTCTCAGACAGCCTGAACTTCTTACATAATTTTACGGAGCTAAGCTTTTCACACAATTTTATAAATATCGTGTACCTCAAATAAAAATATAATAGAATTCATTTTCATAAACGAAAATAGATTGATGGATAATTATCTCTTAAACTGAAACTCGTTCTTCAATAAATTGCAATGCTTCATCTTACCTTATGTTTGAATATTGTAAATCAGGCTTTGATAAATACTTTAGTGAGTTCAGATACCGAACAGGAAAATGATTCTGTGTTGGTGAGTTCGTTAAAAATTATTATTTATAGCCAACTGTGAAAATATTTTTTTGAAGGTGCATAAATAAATCAATCGTGTTGATTACTTCATGATATATGATGATTTCTTCCTCATAGGAAATTGGTTTAGAAACTAAATATAATTGCTAGAAGAATTATTCATTACTATTATTTATTTTTTTTTTTTTTTTCGATTGCAGTCAGTATTAGTTGGGAAAAATTCAAACATGGCAGACACAAGTCAACCGGAGCTCTCCGAGCCACACACTAATGGCGTTGTTGATGGCCTGACAGAAGAAGAAAAAAGCAAGATGAGACCTGCCGATATTGACGCAGTAAGCTTTAAAATATTGTCATTTTTACAAATAATTTATTACATTCGTCAAATATCGTTAAACCTTTTAAAACTTAAAACAATTTTTTAAAATTTGATGTAATCAATTATGCAAACATTTTCCATGTGCTTTAACGCACGCATAATATTGCTAATATTGTAATAAACTTCCCATTTTACAGGATATGAGAGAGATGGAGAGGAGAAAGAGAGTGGAGATGATGATGAATTCTAGGCTTTTCAGAGAAGAATTGGAACGTATTATCGAAACACAAATGAAAGATGGCTCAGGACCTTCTGGCCTTCTGCAACAAATTTCAGAAATGATGGGACCCCAGGGAGCTCGTTTCAATGCTAATGTATTCAAAAGTAAGTTTAAAGTAAATTTTAAATCACAAGGACCTTTATCAACTTCACAATAACATTAATTAAGATTATTAATTCTTCAATCACCATGAATTTACAGATTCAAACTGCGTCGTGCCTATCAATGATATTCGTGGTGTTGAGAGCATGGGATACGCAAAAGGCGAAAAACTTTTGCGCTGCAAGCTCGCTGCAGTCTTTCGATTGCTCGATTTGTATGGATGGACGCAAGGAGTTGGTGGCCAAATCACTGCGCGGTTGAACCAAGATCAAGAACACTTTTTGGTGAACCCATACGGTTTGTTGTACCACGAAGTCACTGCTTCCAGCTTAGTCAAAGTCGATATGCAGGGCACAGTTGTGGAGCAAGGAACGACGAATTTCGGAGTTCATGTCACAGGATTTCAACTGCACTCTACAATACACGCTGCCAGACCAGACATCAAGTGCATCGTTCACATAGCCACTCCGTCGGTCACAGCTGTGAGTTAATTTCTAAAATTGACTATGTAACAAAAATCAAATTATATACTCTTCTATAATTTTCTGAATGCTCTATTCCAGGTCTCATCCATGAAATGCGGTCTTCTTCCACTAGGTCAAGAAAGCATAGTGATAGGTGAAGTTAGCAACCATCAATACATCGGCGGTATCTTTGAACCTGAAGAGAGGGAGAAAATAACAAGAAATCTAGGCCCAATCAATAAAGTCATGCTGCTAACCAATCGAGGTGCTATTTGCTGTGGAGAAACAGTAGAGGAGGCATTTTTCAACGTTTATAACACTGTACTAGCTTGTGAAACTCAACTGAAGTTGATGCCAGCTGGATTAGACAACATGAGCCTTATATCCGAGGAATCGAAGAAAGCTATCTTCGAGGCTTCCAGAAAACCACTCATTCCCCAACCCAGTTCAGTTGCTGAACCTTCTCCGCTTGCGGAAAAGCTGGAGAAGAGATGGAGAATCGGTGGTACTGAATTCGAGGCGCTTATGAGAATGCTTGATAATGCCGTGAGGACTTTTTTTTTTGAAAATAATAAATATTTTATGTCATGATTATTCTCACAAGCTCAATATTTTTTTATAGGGATTCCGTACAGGGTATATCTACAGACATCCACTTATCAAGAGCGAACCACCAAGGATCCGTAACGACGTCGAAGTACCTCCAGCTGTGTCCTCTCTTGGTTATCTTTTAGAAGAAGAAGAACTCTACAAGCAAGGGTGAGTACATAATTCAAATTTCCATACATAATATAATTCCAGGCAAATAAATAAATGTCTGTGTGTGTGTGTGTGTGTGTTCCTCATAGGCGTCCACACCTTAATAGAAGCAAATTTTACAGGTCGTTAACTTCTCCAATTTTTTCCACTTTTTTAAAATACTTTTTTTGTAATTTTTACGCAGTTATAAAAATCCTTGAAATAACTAGACATTTTTTTCCCTTGAAATCGTTTAAACTATATTGAATTAATTTCCTTCAAATTCTATAAAATAAAATGAAATCCTTAAAAAATTTTCAAAATTACTTTTTAAATGTCTTAAAATCCTTTAAATTTACTTGAAATTCATTAAATTGAAATTCATGATTTAAAATTTTGTTTACAGACTCTGGAAGGGAGGACGCAAGGGAACAGACAGAACTCGTTGGCTAAACTCACCCAATGTTTATCAGAAGGTTGAGATTCTCGAAACTGGAACTCCAGATCCCAAGAAAATCACTAAGGTAGAGGTTATTACTTTTGAGAATAAACAAGAATAGATTACTCACGAGGTTCCAATGAACTAAAACACAAGAGTGTGCAATTCATATAATCCTTAAACATTCCTGATAGTCAGTATATACGTCGTGCTTGTAAAACGCTTTTGTCGAGAAGCGAGCGATGATATTCTTAAAATCATAATTAGCTTAAAGCTTTCCTTAAAGTTCGCTCTAGGTCTCCCCTATTTCAATGTCTAGCCTTATCACAGTAAATTTGGCTGATTAATTAAAGTATAATAATTTGCGGTCTTTCCTGTTGTTTATACTGCTTGTCAGAGATTTATCTGAAATGTTCTTTTAAAGAATGCGATACCATTTCTCTTATAGAGACTTATAACATTCATAATCTACTGATTAAATTGAGACGAATTTCTCAGAGATAGATTCTCACTGCCTTTCGTCTCCTCGAATTTTGAGATTCTGGTCTTGATTATTCATTTTTCAATACACGAGTTATGTAGAATTGGATTTTTCAAGGTACTCGTTCAAATTTGAGATCTAAGATGACGAAGATTTTTATCAGAATATTGGAATCTTAACTACATAATAATCTATACATTGATTTAGAAACTAAGTGGTTTTACACGTTATATTCATCATTGTAATAATCTATTCAAATGTCTACGTGTTTTTGCTGATGATATTATTGCGCAGAGTGATAAAGTATGCTTCAAGTGAACGCAAGTATGTTACGAAGAAATAGATCTATATTGATATGTAGAAAAAGTAAATATGCACAGAAAGATAAGTGACGCTAAGTCGTGCATTTATATTTAACAAATTGTTATCGAAAATGTATAAAAATAATAGATTCATAATAATAATAATAATAATAATAATAATAGAGTCTTTATCGGCAAGATCAAAGTCTAATCACTATTGATATTCAAACTTGTTACTGATTTTGCTCCAGAAACCTAAAATCAAGGACTTTAATTTTATATTGTTGAATATTAGTACAAATTTCAGAATCATTCCACTCTTCTATATTTTATGAACAAAACTAGCATTCTTATATTAAGGGTGTTGATTTAATTTCTAGCCTCCATAATTAAATTCCTCATTTCACTTAAAAATTATTAAATTAATGATCTTTTTGCTCTGTGTCCGTAATTCTATTTAAAAAGTGAGTACCTATATATACAGAGGGAAAAAATATCTAATTATAATACTGAACGAGGAAAATGAAGAAATTTAATTTTGGGATTAGAACTTGGATCCAACACCCTTAATAAAACTTATCATGACTATACACTAACGGCATTTTTTTGTTGGATTTATTTGATTTTAGATATTAGAATGAGATCGAAATCCTTCTTTAGAGCAGATTTTTTATTTTTTACCTAATCTATTAATGAAGATAATTATTTTTAAGGATAATTGATCCTCCGAGAAATTTAATTCCCATTGATCTCATGTTTCAGTAGCACGAAAGACTTTTGTCAAATAAACTTGTGAAATTGAACTGCTTTTAAGCATAAGATACCAATGAATATTTCCTTTTGTAGCTTATTGATGTTTAAATAAAGGTATATCCGCTAATTAAACAAACAGCTTGATTCACTGTCACGAGTCATCATTAAACCACAGAGTATGCATTTTGCAAATTAAGTATAAAAAGCATGCTAACGCGAGTACATATTTTAGTGTAGGATTTAAAAATTAAGAAATATACAAGTCCATTTTCGATAGTCAAAATTCAAGATTTGTTTTTTGACTTTTTTTTTGTAGTGGGTGGATCAAAACGCAGAGGAGGTAATTGGAATCCACGTTTACTTGGATTGATACGCTGAACTAAGTCACATTTATTTTTATTACTAGCTCTATATTTTCACGCATTGATTTCTTTACTTTTCATGGGGATGGTTTTCTTTTTATTTTAAACGCATTAAGGCCACGTATTACTTATCCGATTCCTACCTTACCGGCTTTCATTTTTTCAGGCGCCTTACTTGAAAACGAATAGAGAAAAATGCATTTTAGCCAGTAGACAAATGTTCCTTATCATTTTATTTACGATCATTTGCTACAAACAATCAATTTTAATTGTTAGTTGTTTTATGTGATGCCAGAAAACCTGAAATATGGTTACAAGCGCCTCGTCAAGTGAGGTATACATGGCCTTAATGGCTTAAGATTCAAGCTGTAGCTTCAAAATTTTGTTTTCTCATTTGACTCAATAAATTTTATAATTAGATATTTTTTCGCTCTGTAGCAGTCTAAAAATTTCTTGCTAAAAATAAAAAATTTGTTATTTAAATTTTGACGGTTTTCAAATTCCTTGTTTCGTGCAAAATTTATTCAAATTAAACTTTTTTTTTCGCTCTATAGAAGAACTTCTAGTTTAAAACGGAAAAGCGCAATAGAAGGAAGAAATATCTAATTATTTATAATATTTTTTGAGTGAAACGAGGAAATCTATTTTTATACATGGAACTTGAATCCAACGCCCTTAAATTTAGGCGATAGATAAATTATCCAATTTCTACATTTATTGAGATATCAAGTTGAAAGTTTCTAAATTTAAAGTAGGAAAGTAAGGAATATTTAAATTTCTAAAAAAAAGTTAATAATTAAAAAAAAGAGTTTTTTTTTAATAATTTGGGACCAGATAAACGTATATTAGTATATTTCCTTCAATTGTAGAAATTTTTATTTCGATATCTCAATAAATGTAGAAAGGGCATTCCAGGGGAAGAAAAGGCCGGTAAGTTCGGGATCGGACAACTGGTATATGACCTTAGTTAGAATAGTCGAATTTTAACACGCGACTCTGTATGAATGTGTGCCTGTTGGTCATCCTTATACAACTCTCGGTGGCCTCGGTATTCATCCACTGCATTAACAAAACCAGATCAGTCGACCCAATGCATATCGAATTGAGTTTGTTAAGGAATTCGAGAGAGCTTAAGGGTGTTAACATTTTTGAGCGTTTACAATAAAAAATTTTTTAAATTGTGTAGAAAATCCTTCTCTTGTAAACTAATGATTTTTAAGATGAGATACAGGCACACACCTCATGCGAGAGTCATTTAAATGCAATCTAATTAGGCTACTAATTATTACTTTAATGTTGAGGAGGTCGTCTAATATTCTGGTTTTGTGTGCAGTGGGTGACAGACGGATCCCCGACGCATAGCAGCACTCCAGTGAGGATTGAAAGTGCCCTACAGTTCGTACCCAAGAATACCAATCCAAAGGAATTCAAGCAATTACAGCAACAGGTAAGTGAAAATTTATTTAATCTATTCGAAACAATACCATAAATGGTATTGAACAATGTTTATCTCAAAAAATACTGAAATATTTTGTTGTTATTGAATTTCGAGTGTCATTTTTTATTAATAATCACGTAGATTAAAGACTACCGAAGGGCAGACAAGATCTCAGCTGGTCCACAATCTCATATTTTGGAAGGTGTCACGTGGGAGGAAGCAAAGAAAATGCAGGTAAAATAATATTAAAATTTTGATAATAAATAACACAGTCACACAAAAAAAAAGGTCAAGAACTTTTTCGCGGACAATTGTATTCCTATATGTATTTTGAGGCGGGATTTTACTAGATGTCAAATTATTTTCAGAAATTTCAATGGATTTTATTTGACTTTAAGAAATTTCAAGGGATTTCAAATGAGTTAGAAGATCTTGAAATCCTTTAAAATATTTTTAAAATCCATTAAAATTCCGGGTACATTTGTGCGAGAGATCAGAATTTACTCGATTAGGTACTATGTTATTTTGACCTTAAGTTCGGATTCGGCACTTTAAAATACTTAGGAATACTATGATCTCCGAAAAAAAATTTAACCTTTTTTTTATATGTATGTGGCTGTATAATTGTAATTATATTGTGAATGCGATATTACAGTTTAATTATAATTCCAGGATGCTACAATCAGTGGAACTGGCGAACAGGTAGTTTTAGTAGGTGCAGCTAGCAAAGGAATTATTCAAAGAGGATTCCAACATAACGCAATGGTTTATAAGACTCCGTATGCCAAAAATCCATTCGACGCTGTTACGGATCAGGAACTAGACCAGTATAAGAAAGACGTGGAACGAAAACAAAAGGGAGACCCTTGTAAGTAAAAAAAAAGACCGTTACGTAACATTTTCAAATTTTTTGTCCTTTTGGGCTTGTTAACATTTTACTAATTTAAACATTTTGCAAATTTAATCAATTTTGCAGACGATGAATCCCAGTCAGAATCCGAAGGCTTGTCATCATTCAACGTTAGTCGAGCAACACACGAATCTAGCACTGCCAAAAGCCCAATTCAGTCGCCGGTCTCAGTCACTTCTGAAACAGAAGAAGAAAGTAGAGACGGTAAGATTTTTAATTTTGAAAAATAATTCGCTCAGTGTATTTCAAGAATTAATGTAACTGTTATTTTATTTACAGAACCCAGAGTATTACGGATAGCAACAAAACAAGTGCCTCTGCCCAGTCAACCAGAAGTTGTTCTAAGTGATGGTGAGTTCAGATATTTATTTTACATACAAATTCAATACATTTGCATGTTAACTGCTTTCAATCCGAGGAGTAAGTAACACACATTACTCGCTTTTTCAAACTACATTTTACTTTTTAAAAACTTTTTATACATTCATATTTTTAAAATTTTTTATGTGATTTGTAAAATCTAAAACGTTTTTTGTGTAAATCAGTCAGTTTATATCGTAGTAAATTTTACTAAA
>JAUESI010000010.1:9994192-10004204 GCA_032275145.1 Synergus laeviventris | reverse complement strand
TTTTTTATGTGATTTGTAAAATCTAAAACGTTTTTTGTGTAAATCAGTCAGTTTATATCGTAGTAAATTTTACTAAACAGTAGATACTACTATACACTTCGTAGCCAATTAGAAGCCAAGTGAAAGGGAAGAAGCATTTAGTAGCGCCTATTTCCCTCCACTTGTATTCTGATTGATTACGAAGCGCAATGGAATATACTGTATAGTAAAACTTACTACAGTTTAAACTACCTCAATGTCTTTTATTGTAGTTCTAGAGAGTAAAAATTAAAAAAAAAATATTTTCATATATATGTTGGAATGATCAACTTTTTAAAACTGTATTTAATATTCTGTTAAGGTACGAGTATATCATTGTAGATTATATGTATCTGTTAGTTGCACGATTCATTTCATTATATCTAATCTGTTTTGTTACTGTAGATGTAGATGTAGCATATTTTTAGAAAATATTAAAGTTCGTTTCTACTTTGCATGTAATTTATTAAATGCATGAGTATGTGATGGTTTATGATTCAGACCAATCTGTAGAACCAAATGTTGTGGAAACTCCTCTTATGCGACAAGCAAGAATTCAAGCACAATGCATGCCTCAAAAAGCTCAAAGCATCACAGCAGGTGACGATTCGCGACTCATTTTTTCCCTATGAAAATCGTTTCTGATATTAAAACCAATTAAATCTCAAATGCTGCTGTGGAAATTGAAATATGAAATTGGGTAAAATATTCGAATCTTATAAGCTCTTCTTACTTTTCTTTGGTCAATATTCCACAGTTTTATAATTTATTTATTTCTTAAAAGTAAAATCTCTCTAATTATTTCAATAGTTACATCGCACTTTATTTGCAAGCATTTTATTAGTAAACTTGAAAACTGCATGTCTTGTCTTGTTCTGAATGTGCAGCTGATGCGACTACTGAATTCCTTAATGAGATGCGGCGGACGGCGATTGAACCAAGAAACAATGTCAGCAGACGAGGTTAGTTTGTTAATTCAAGCAATAATTCTCAAATGTGGGTAAGATTTAGAAACTTGTAAAAAAGCTGTTTAAATACTGTTTTCTGAGTGATCCTTTTTGACTATTTGTATTTGTGCACATTCCAAGTTAACGAATCATTTAAGCAGTGCTTAAAAACAAATTAATTTTCATTCATAATTTCACGCATTTTATTTGCCTATTGCACTTCACTGTTTTAGCTTTTCTTTATTTTCACTTTATTATAATTTTTAATGCCATGCAATACAAGAACTAAAATAATTAAGAGTAATTTACCATTCAATTTATCGTTGAGTGGTGCTTAATCTCTAACCGATATTAACATTTTTCATGGACTTTTTTCTCTTTTGCTTTTTTCATACGTGGGTGGGTTAATGTCAATGATCGAAGCATAATGACCACAAGCAAATTCCTACCTTTTGACCAACTAGAATGTCATGAGCGCGTCTTTGTCAATAATTTGTGCTTTGATAATATTTAACAATTTTATGTTAAAATATTTTATTTAATATTCAATAATTTGATTTTAATATCAAAAACAATCCTATCGTGAAAACTGCTTCTATAAACTGGAAGTCTCGAAGTGAGTGTATAATTTTAAGGATATAAAATTATAATTCAAAAAGATTTTAATATATTTCGAAATATTTCAAAGAATTCAGAAGATTTCAACATATTTCAAAAGATTGTATAGAAATTAATAGATTTCAAGAGATTTCAATAAACTTTAGAAAATTTCAAGAGATTTAACAGATTTTAAATAATCCAAAAACATTTTTTATGTTTTCAAATTACTTGAAAATCTTGAAACTCTTTTAAATTTTTTTGAAATTACTTAAAATCAATTGAAATTGCTTGAAAATCTTCTGTATTCTTTTGAAATTCCTTAAAATCTATTGACAGCAATGATTTAATTTTAAAGTACTGGAGGCGAATGCAAATCCAACTAATAGGTGAAGAGGAGAATGTGGTTTCAGATTTCGAGATTTCGAGGATCTATTTTCAATTTAATCCCAGCCTCTTTTTTTGTGGTAGAATAGGATGAGTCACTGTTATTTTTATTTGTTGGTTGAATAAGCAATTCAAATATTTTAAAATGAACATATGGTCATTATGCCGAAATTTCACATCTTTGAAAAAGGTACAAGGGAATCACACAATTAACAAAGAGGTCAGTGCTACTAAAAAAAAATCATCTCGATTTAAGATTCAAGCAAAAAAAAAATTTGACTTTCGCAGTAATTTAAAATTTATATTAATTGTTTTTGAAAGAGACCAATCGTAACATTATTTAGAAAACAGCTTCGTGAAACTGAAAAAAGTTTTTTTTTTTTATAATATACGTGGTTTGAGGTATGTTGGACAATGTGGTTACAGATTGTGGTCAGTCGAGTACTTGCAGCAGTGAGAACGAGGGTGGTACATATTCGAGCTGGCAATCTTCGGAAATCTACGAGAAACCTCAATTAGAGGTCGTTAGAACTACAACAATCGCGGAAATCATGAAACCCGTACTGATGAAAATCTCAAATCTACCGTTACAGCAATGTAAATTAGATAATAACGCGAAAATAGATCAAAACTCGTGCGATTTTCGTAAATCGAAACGTTGCGATATTATGAAACGTGCGTTTCTAAATAATTATGATAAAAGGATACGAGATCGAAGCGCGCAGCCCCCTCGTTTTTTCGTAAACTTCGATCCGGGTGCAGTTCCCAAAGTTAATAAACCCAATTTGGAATCCTCGAATTCCTACAACCAATCGTCATGTGCTGTAGTTTTTAACTCACTCACTAATGAGGATAAATCCCAGAAAAATAATAATACTTCTAATAATGATTGTGTCGATTCAAACTTCCAAGATTCACTTTTTAACGATAAAAATGCGAATTTAGAAGATGAAAATCTAAACAATATAATTGAAAATCAACTAATGGAAGTAAATTCAGAAATACATCAATTTGTAGATTGGCAGAATGGAATTAATGTCTTTACAGAAGATGGAGTACACCCTTGCAAAAATAAAAAGAGTAAAGGAGATGACTCTTTGAATAATAATGAAGAGAAGAGAAATGTTGTAAATCAGAATAAGATGTCTGCAAGTAAAGCAAGGAAACGATGCGCTAGGAAATTGAATGTTCAAACAAAGATTATGAGTAGGTCAGTTGAGGAGATCAATTCGGAAGAATTTATTAAAGATTCAAAATCTAAATGTATGTCTCGTTCTGATTACGTGGGCAGATCGACAAATACTGATTCTCTTATGATAGATTACACAATACCGGTAAGAAAACCGGAGAAATTAAAATCGAAAGCCGAGAGTAAGACAGTAATTATAGTTGACCTCATGATAGATCGCCGACCAGAGGTGAATTTCATTGAATACATAAATTTAAATTTTGAAGATCGAATCGAAAGTGATCATGAAAATGGTCTCCTTTCTCCTGAATATTCTGGCGAACCGCTGCAGGCACCGATTTTGGTGCAGGAAGTTTTAAAATCGAAGTCGGAAGATGAATTGAAAGAAACAAGTAAGGGGATTGAAACTGATCTAAAATCTGAACAATTTCAAGAGGAAGAAAGAGAGAATAATGAATGTCAATCAGATCAAAATGGCAACCTATGGACTGCGATGAATATAAATTATGATCAATTTAGTTCTTTTAAAAGTAAAGAAATAGACGTTGATGAAGAATCTGGAAAAGAGATCATTCAGGAAATGACTTGTAACCAAAAAGAGGAAGATGAAGTCTATATTACCCTCGCAACGCAGGAAAGAGTAGTAGATAATGAAGTTTTTGACGAAGAATTGATTTTAGAAAATCATCATCAAGAAAATGAAATTAGAGATAATTTCAAGGGCAAGGAAAATGTTATGGTAGATGAAAAAGAATGCGAAGAGAAAGATTCCATGAACGAGTTTATTTCGGGTGAAAGGGAAGCTTTGGAGACGAGAAACGAGAAATTTCTTGAGTCTAAAATATTTTCAGATGAAGAAAAGAGTGAAGTGGACGATTTCGCTGAACCAACAAACACAAATGTTTCAACGAATGAAACCGAAGTAGAAACCAAGGATGAAATGTTTTCAGAAACTAAGGAGAAACAAGATCTTGAAGAAATATTTTATCCCAATAAAAATAAGGAAGAAGCTTCAGAATCAGAAATTAACAAAATTCTTGCGCTTGGAATAATTTTCCCAGACGAAACTCTTGAAACAAAAGATTTGATTGAACAGAAAAGTACGAAAGTATCAGTAAATGAAAAAGGGACGATAACTAAATTTGAAGATGATAAGAATGATGCGGAAGTATTTTCACCGACAGAAAATAAAGAAGCAGAAAATGAAGATGATTTGAAGTCGGCTGAACTTTTATCAGATGACAACCAGATTGCTGAGAATGATTCTGTTAAAGAAAGTGTTTCCGATAAGAATGAAGCTTTAAATAGTAAAATGGAGGAGGATTCTTATTTGGAAGCAAGTCTAACACACCAAGCAAGTGACAATGAAGTTTTGGCTGACGAAAATAATCCTGACCTGAACAAAAAGTTTTATACAGACGAAAAAGAAGTTATGACTGATGTTGAAAATTCTAAAAGTGAAGAATTTGAAAAATTAGAGGATATACCTGAAACTAAAAAAAATGAAGAATTTGAAGAAATGTGTTTTTTGTCATGTAAAAAGAAAAAAGTATTTAAAGTTAAAGATGTTTTCGAGGATAATGATTTGAACATAAAAGGATTATTCTCAACCGATCAAATTGAAGATGAGGAAGAAAAGGAAGATATCATTACTAAAGCTGAAGATAAGAAGACTTCGCCTAAGATTGATGATGACACTCAAGAAGATAATTCTAACGCCAGCAAAGAGAACAAACGAATCAATGATTATCTACTTTCTTCGGAAGAAGACTTAAAATATGAAGATTTCTTGATGGAAATCTCTTCAGCAGAGGGAGAAAAAAATTCATCTAATACCAAAGATGACGAGGACTTCAATTTGAAGGAGATGTTTTCAGGATACGAAAACAAAACTAATAAAGTCGAAACACGTATAGACCCTTTCCATGAAAGTTTTGACTCCAACTACGAAGACATTGAATATATGTATGATGAAATATGCTATGCGTACAATAACGAATTCTCAACTGGCGTTAAAAATTTAGAAGTCTTCATAGACAACATGTTTTCAATGAGTCACAGAGATATCGACCTCGAAGATATGTTCTTTGTATTTGATAAGAAGATTATTCTCAACAAAAATCAAGAGGATGTGGAGGATATGATGGACAAAGACTCCCTTAACGAAGACTCTTTAAAAAAAGAAAAAAAGAGCCTTCCTCCTACAGCTGAAGATATTCGGAATAACATCAAATTGATTTCGTGTACGACATCTACCAAGAGGTTTGAGAGAAGAGATAGCATAACTGAAATGATCAACAGCATAAATATGAACATCATTCCTTCAAGAACGACGTATGAAAATCTTCCTGATACTGATAATTCACTTAAATACAATTTAGATCCGACTAATATGAGTTTGATTTACAGCCTAACTCCATCGGCTGACGTAACATCTGAAAGAGGCGTCTCTAGTAAAAATACTTCTATTGAGATGTTAGGTCTTGAAAGTCTAGAAGATTTGGATCAACCGAATCCCTTGAAAGTCGTGAAACACGACTTATTCGACTTTCTTGATCTAGCAAGTGTCAAGAAACCACGCTATGATTCCTATCTGCAGGAAAATAACCGACTCATCAACTCTTGTCCTAATCTTCATTTTTTAAGTGATTCGTTGAGCGAAGGAAGCTTTTCCGATATCGAAAATTGTTCAAATCAAGGCTCTGATATTTTAGAACTTCCGACTTCTATTTATATGGAATTGAAAGAAACGGAAGAAGAATCTTTTCGGTATGAACTCAACACAACTGTGAACGAAATACTCATATATTTAGAAAAAACTGAGGTCTGCATGAAAGCCACAAATTTCGTGGATGATATTCTTTACGATATATCTTGTCTGAATATCTCCATAGACGTGAATAATCTTAAAGAGGAAACAAAACTTCTTATGCGAGATAGAATTCGCACCGTTTTGGTTGCTAAAGATATTGTCCATGGACTAATTTCTAATCTGCCCTGCTTTAACGAATTTGAAGTGAATTCACAGACTGATAAGATATTCGAGGTGTTTGTTCCAGTAAATCCTACAGCTGATCCTGTAGATGACGACCAAGTGGAAAAAACTGATGATTTTGAAAATAGCGTGATAATTATTGAGGAGATCATTCATCATATCATCGATAAATTTGATTGTCAAAAATCCAAGGTTGACAGTCCAAAAAGACTCAAAGAGACCATGAACTCCGAACTCAAAAATTGTCCTGTTATTTTCGCTGAAGTTAATCAAATTGGAGAGACAAATATTCAGGAAGAGAATGATTTGGAAGGACTTTTAAAAAATATTCACGATAACTATATTGTACCTTGCGTTTGTTCCGAGTGCTTGCCAAAAGACGATTTGGAATCGATAAAAGTTAAAATAGACCAAGAATCTTTGAAAGAGTACTTGAAACTGGTTAATGAGAATGAATGTCAAGATGAAGCTGATTTTGTTTTAAACCAACTTTCAGAGAAAACTCAACATTCGGTACAAGGCGAAGAATTAGAAACAGATCAAAGTTCGGAATTGCAAAATCAAAAATCAGAAGTAGAAGAAGTAGAGACTACTGAAGAGGATGTTTCAAATAGCGGCATGGAATATCAGGACGTCAAAAACTTAAAAAGTAAAATAATCAAGATGTTTGAACTGGATAAAAAGAAGACTAGAAAATACAGTTCACGCCCGATAAACTTCAGATTCCAGGAATCACTGGATTTGAATACTTGTGAAGATCAAACGCTACCTGAGAAAACTTCTGATTCCAATTCTTCACCCTCAGAACTTCATTCTGCTGAATCAGAAAACTTCGCTGAACCGGAAGTAACTTCTGAATCCACAGATAATGATACAAAATCGGATAACAATAAAGAAAAAGAATTTTTAAAGAAATCCGAGCCCTTCATAACCGAAAATGAAGATAAACAATTTTTTAAGTTGTGGCAGATGAGAGAAAACAAGATAGAGGAGGCATGCAAGGCTCGGAGATTTGAAGAATTAGAAAAATCTCCTTCTTTCATTCATTTTGGGGAGATTGACGATGTTCCAAAAAAGACTTGTGCTTATTATGTTGAAGTAAATATAAATTATAACGATTCTCCGTGTAAAATGCCTCCAATTGAGGAAATGAACGAGTCTATGGAGTTTGATAATCAGATTTTTCAAAAATCTATTAATCAAACTTTTGCCTCTCCTTCTTCAGATTACATCACATACAAAGATGAAAGTAGATTGACTCTTTTAGTTAAAGCAGAAGATGCTGTTGATGAAAGCGATTCTGATGAAAACGACGCTCATAACGCGACGTACACAATTTCTGATTCAAGCGATAGTGATAAAAACGAAGTTTTTGAATATAACGCTGATGTCTCCTCTAATCTAGATGTTCAGAAGCCTGGAGCTTCACTTCCCAAGAGACTAAGCGAAGATCAGTTTTACGATACTACTCTAAATTTTGCTGATGTTTCTGCAAGTACCATGTATTCGGAACAGGAAACCGCAAGAAGAGCGGCCAGGTGGTTAGACATCAACAAGCAAAATTACTATTCTTTGGCTTGTGAAAATTTAGAAACTAGTCGGGAAATCGAATCACCTGATGATCAAAATCAGTCTGCTTGTCGAGATAAAAAAGCTGCTGATTGCATGACCTACTCCTACGACACAAAGGAATTCATGATACTTGAGAAAGATCTCGAAGAAGAAGAAGTAAATTGCTGTGATTTAAAAAGGGAAAAAAACATTGCAGCTTTGTACAGTCCACCAAAGTATGAAGACAGTTCCTTCTATAAAGTAATTACCCAAATAAATCTCGCTGACACTGTCAGTCTTTCGCCTTCTAGCTTCAGAGATATTTCCAATGATTTATAGAGTAATTTATAATTGATCCAGATTTCTAAAGTCTATTTTAAACAATTTAAAATATTTAAGATACTTAATACATTTGAAGTATTTTCTCCAAATGGCTGTGATCTTAGTCCGTATTTTACGTTTACGTATTTGGAGAACCTTTTTCCGTTGGCGAGAATTTAGAATAAGATTTTGCAACCGATTTGCAAAAAAAAATTCTCCGGTGCAGCAAATATATTGCTTTATAGATTTTAGGATACTCGAAGTTGACTATTTTTAAAATACATTTTTACGCGTTACTATACCTATTTATATCTTTATTATATGCTTACTTAACGTTGTAAAAATAATAATTACTATTTGTTCATTTATTCAAGGTTTTTGATTATAAAAGTTTAATTTAATTTAATCAAGTTTACATTGTTCTAATGAATTATTATACTCTATTATTATTATACTTCCAAAAACTTGTACTAATGTTTGTTAGTCCTTGACAAAGTTCGCTTTATCTTTCTTGAGAATAATTTAAGCATGGATTAACGTTACTTTTAAGTCGAAGGTATTAAGAGTGTTGGATTCAAGTTCTAACTTAAAAATTCAATTTCCTCATTTCGCTCAACTAATATTAGAACTAGATATCTGTTCGCCCTGTATGCATATTTTTGTTTAAAAACTGAATAGTTCTACTCTAGTTTTACAGAGAGAAAAAATATCTAAATAGAATACTTGCTGAGTAAAATGAGAAAATCGAATTTTGAGATTAAAATAAGGTCCCAACACCGTTAATACATACACTTATGATATATTTGCTGGCATTGTAGAAACGTAATGTCAATGGTAATTTTCAGATCTTAGTTCAAGAAGTTTTTTTCTGTTTGCTTTGAGCAATTTATTTTATTTTTTTCACAATTGCCATTATATTTTTTGCGCTATGTGCAAAGCTTACAAATTAATGTTTCGCTTTTCATAAATCACTATTTCACGAAAAATAAACAGGTTTTTATAATATGTTCAAGTTGGTTGTGGAAGGAAGAAGTTGTTTATAAGTTCTAATTTGTTTTTTTTTCTCTTTCCTTTTCAACTCTGAAATTCTATGGCATTTTGGTACTTCTTTTTTTGTAGAAATATGTTATTATTTATTCCTTATGATCAACCACTTTCTTGCACACCGATTATTAGGTTCATTATTAACTTTCATTGAATGGTATGATTAAAATATGTATAACTAAAAAGAAATCGATATATATAAAGTTGACTGTCTTGAGGATTTTTTTCGACATTTTTAAAGTGCTTGTAAATTTTTCCAGTTTAAAATATTTTTTTAATCTACTTATATATCTACTAATATAAATCTACTAATATATTGAAATCCTTTAAAGTCCTTTGGATATCAATCATTAAAATCACTTAAAATATTTTGAACTCTCTTCAAATTACTAGAAATTCCTTCAAATCATTTACAACCCTTCTAAATACTTTATTTTGAGATCTTTCCAGTTATAAAATGTCATAGCTGTACCATTTTTGTTACAAAATTCATTTTCTGATCCTCCTAGTACCTAATCACAAGACCTTTGTAATAATGCACAATCATCAAGCTTAATCGTCTTCTCTAAGGTAAGATAATTCCTTTTCTCTATCCATTTCATATTGTAAATAGTTTTGTCTTTTTGTGGGTTCGGTTTTAACAACACGATATAAAATAAAGAATGTTTATTAAATGAAAACTACAATTTCCGATTTTATGTTCCAGGAGAGAATACCGTGAATGGAGATCACTCAGACGCGCATCATAGCACATTTTCGCACAGTAGCAAGGAGGTTTGTTATACAAAATTATTTATATTATAATGATGAAATCTTTGTGTTTATTATATATGCGTTATTTTCTTAATTTAGGAGGTGTTGAATCTCTATTCTTTCTATTTAATTGTAATTTCTTGTACATATGTAATATATACGAAGATTTATTATTAATACGTAATTCTCTAAAACCTGATTATAAATTTG
>JAUESI010000010.1:9981645-9994092 GCA_032275145.1 Synergus laeviventris | reverse complement strand
TATGTAATATATACGAAGATTTATTATTAATACGTAATTCTCTAAAACCTGATTATAAATTTGATTAATTTATGTATTTAAAGTCATGTACCAGTTATTCGATCCCTATCGAATTGAAAATTTCTAAATTAAAGTAAAATCATTAAGGCACTTTTATCTGGTTCTAAATATTATTTTGAAACTTTTTTATTGTAATAAAAATTTAGGAACAGATGAACATATATGAAGATATTTTTTTAATTTCAGAAAATTTCAACTCGATATCAAAAAATGTACAAATGGCATTGTAGGGAAAAAAATACCGATCAGTTAGGGATCGGATAAGGGCCTTAATGTCCTTAGTTCTTATTTTATGTTCATTTTAAAAATATCAGATTATAGAGAATTACTCTCTGTTTCAATCTCTTTGTTCAATGTTATACACAAAGTTTTCTGATAGCACATGTTATTATTCAGAAAGTAACTTCGCAGAACAGTGTAACACATTAAAGTTGTTTTATGATTTAGTTTAACAGGGTTATAAATTTAAATTTTGAAACACGATCTTGAGTTAATTGAATAAGATGAAATGAGAATAATCTGAATTTCAAGAAGGAAAGAGTTATTTGGAGCTTTATTTTTTAGATAGACTAAAAGTCAATAATCGTTACACTGATATCCAAAACTTATGCAAACTGAAGTACTATTTGCAAAGAAGATATGTATAGTAAATATCTGAAATACGCTGAGACGTTTCGTATAATTTAAAAAATTTTAATTAAGGGCATTTGATAAACGAACTCTGAATTTTTGTGGCGACACCAATGCACATTGGCACTGCAGCAATGGCAGATGACAGATAAATTTCAATTTCACGTCGGGAATCTTATGATTATACATAACTCCGGAATTTTAAAAAAAAAACGAGGGAAATTCCCGGAATTCTGTAACTTCCAACTACAAGTCTGTAAGACAGAATTTGGCGATTGATAACACACAAAGAAATGCCACGGTTGAAAAGGTCAACAAAACACCATCGGAAAATGATACGTCACAGCGCGGGAGATGGCAGAGTAGTACAAATTTTCGGTCGAAAACATGTGTGGCGCTACAGTGAACGTCTGACGCTCTAGATGTAAAATCTTTATCATTTTCCGATGGTGTTGTGTTGACCTTTTCAACCGTGGCATTTCTTTGTGTGTTATCAATCGCGAAAATCCCTCTTACAGACTTATAGTTGGAGGTTACAGAATTCCGGGAATTTCCCTCGTTTTTTTTTTTTTTTTTTTTTACAAATTTCAGAGTTCGTTTATCCAATGCCTTTAAGGCCATATATTAATTATCTGATCCCTACTTTACTAACACTTTTTCCTCTAATACCTTTCAAAATAATATATATATTTTTTTTTCATAAATGTAAACATTCGAGACAAGATAAACGTACTTAATATCTCAATAAATGTAGAAATGGCATTGCAGAGGGGAAAATGCCGGTAAGTTCGGAAGTGGATAAGTTATACATGGCCTCAAGTAAATGTTTAAAAAATAATTAAGAGAGTTTTTCATTGTACTCTTCTCACAATATTTCTACTTTGACACTTACATTTATTTGTTAAATATAGATGTGACACTTTCTATGTAATAATTCCAAAGTTTAGCATCATTGAATTTTTTTCTTGGTCATTTACAATTCATCATTTCGCTAAAGAAGAAACCAGATAGTTTTTTGGCAGTACGTTGCAGCTGCAATAGAGAAAGTTATATAGTAGTGTAAAGTAGCTATTCGATATTTATGCTGCTTGCATGGATCGAGACTGAATTAGGGATTATTAGGGAAATTATAACATTGCATGTGCATGAGAAGAAGTTTAAGAATTTGCTTGGGACCTTCCATGTTAAGGGTTCCATGTCGCAGGATGTCAGCGTTAGTGAAGAATCTCCCAAGAAGGAAAAGAAGAAGAAAAAGGGTCTGAGGACGCCATCCTTCTTGAAGAAGAAGAAGGAAAAGAAGAAGCCTGTTGAGGCGTAGTAGCCTGCTCTTAGGTATGTAATTTTACATTTCATCATCTCTTTCAAACTCAAAATTAATGAAAAAATCAATTTTTTAAACCAAAGGAAGCCTGGTTTAAAAATAAATCGTGGATTAAATTATAATTAGGCATTTCTCTGAGAAATCGACACCTGAATTCATTATTAATTAATATTAATATTCAATATTATAATAATTTTTTTAATTGGCTTTGGATCCAAGTTCTAATCTCAAAATTCTATTTCCTCGTGTTACTCAACAAATATTATAATTAGATATTTTTTTACTCTATAGCGGTTTCCTTTTTTGATATAGAAGTTTTCCTATTACAGCGAAAAAACATTTAATTTGAATACTTTTTGCACAAAACAAGGAATTTGCAATCCATTCTCAAAATTTCCTTTCCATTTTTCGCAAAAAATATTGAAATTACAGACTTTTGCGCTCTGTAGGATAATTTTATTTAAAAATCAAGCACTTATACAGAGAAGATTTTTAAAAATCTATTTTAAATATTTGCGTGTGATGAGAAAAATCTGTTTTTATAATACATTTAGGGTTTTGAAGAGCATGAGATGAATTCAAAGGTTTTCATTTAAATAGATAGATTTTAAATAGTAGCTACATTAACTTAAAATCAGGGTCTTCAGATTACAAAATATAATAAATAGAAATAATAGCTTCATAAAATAGTAGTTTAATTTGTAAAATGAAAAATTTAGTTGTTAATTTAGAACTGGACATCCTGAAAAATGTTAAATACGAGAAGGGCTGGCATTTTACTCTAAATAGGTATAGGATACATCAGCGCTAATTTATTCTAATTAGAAACCAAATAGATTATTCATTAGGAGATGATTCAAGTTTTAGGTAACGATTCAAGTTTTAGAATTTTTAACTCATGAATATATTACTTACGGACAGAATAAATAGGACTAATCTTAAGGCCATGTATAAGTCAAGTGACTTGGCGCTTTCAGGATTTCAGGAATTACATTAAAAAAATAATTATTAAAATTACTCGTTCGTTGCAGATAAACATAAAGAAAAAAATAAGGAATGTTTATCCACTGGCAAGACGAAATTTGAAATTAGATTTCGAATTCTTCATTCTACGCCAAAAGTGTTCAGAGTAAACGTTTTTTCCTTTGGTTCAGTAGACATAATTCTATTTTGTAGCAGAATTCACTTAAAGAACGAAAAGATACCTAATTCGTTTATTTGTTGAGTAAAATGAGGAATTTGAATTTTTACATTAGAGTTTGAATCTAAGTTCCGGAAAGGAACTTGAAACGTTACGTAATACTTGAATCTCCGTAGGTGTTGATACAGTCTGAATTTTTTGCATTATTTTTCATCAATAAAATCATTCACTTGTAGATTCGACAGGACTTTGAACAACTGGAGATTATTGTACGTATCAAGAAAACCTAAATCCGAAATTTCTCAAGACCAAATAATTTTGAATGTTTTTAATTTCAGCACAAAAATTTTGGAATGCTTAATCATTTTCCTGCTTTTTTAAATTTGTGAATTGTATATTTTTAGACACTGCCACAAAGAAAAGCTTACCATAAGTAAACGTTGAAACAACCGACCCGGAATGGAAACGACGAGTAGACAAGGAAATTGTTCGAGTATTGCCCGAATCAACTGAGCAGAACAATCACAGCATCTCTCCAGGACTCAAGACTGCCATCGCATTACGTCTACAATAAGGAAATTTTATTGTATTGTTGTTAACGTTTTTAATTTGTTAAGCGTCGTGCTCTTTACATTGTATTTAATCTCAAACAATCCTGCCCTTTATTCTGCGATGTAAACATGTCGTTGAGCTGTGCTTTTAATACTCTCGGGAAAATTTACATGAAACGTTTTAACTGTGTTGACCTCGCTTCAAAATTCAATTTCCTCATTTTACTTAACAAATATAACTAGATATTTTTTATCTGTAGAGATACTTATATTTTAAATAGAATTGTAGGTACAGAAAAACTGAAAAACTTCCTAGTCTTAAGGGCATGTGATACTTTAGTGTAAGAGCAATTTATTTTTCCAAAATTTACGCTTACAATAATAAAAAATTTTAATTAAAATTAGGCTACTTTACTCCGCCTGTACGAAACGGAGGTAAATAACCTAGTTTCAGTAAAAAATATTTATTAGTGCGAACGTAAAGTTGGAGAAACTAAATTTGCATTTTTTGTAATTACCACATACCCTTAATACTTTTATTGTAAAATGAAAAGACAAAATTTTGAGTTTATATTCTGAAATCTTCATTTTACGCAAAAAGTTTTCAAAAAAACGTTTTTTAGTTCTATAGGTATACTTCTATTTCACATAAGAGTTCGCCTACAGAGCGAAAAAATACCTTAATTCTTTTATTCATTGAATAAAATGAGGAATTTGAACTTTGAGATTCGAACTTGAATCCAACACCCTCAATCGAAAGTCATTGTGGGTGCCGTATTCTTCCTTGTAGTGTGTTACGTGGTCTCACTTGTTTTGTAAAAAGTACTCCCGTGATTTGCGCAAGCGTACTTTGGAACATTTTATTTCTCTTACCTTGTCGAATGTGATTGTGGATAGTGGATTGTTTTTTTTAACAATTGTGTATATGTAATTCAAGGAACTCCAACAAACTTTTATTTCTGTACTTTAAGAAGCTCTATATTAAGAAGATCCTTAAGCTAGTATATTAATAAAGCGAGCTAATGATAACGCGTCATCCCTTAAGTTTCGATCGTTTTATTAACGGAGAGAAAGTTTATTGCGATTAAGATTCGATGCAAAAATTTGTACGATTAATCTTGAAAACTTTTCTTCAAAGATCTTTTCTTCTCTAGATCCTTCGTACCTGATATTTCATCAGAAGGTCAGGCACACTGCCTTCTAAAAAAAATTAAACTATATATAGATTTGCGAAGTTGTAACAAATGTCGCTTTTTATCTTTGCATATCGCTCCTTCTCTTCCGCTTTATGAATGGCCTACGAAGATTTAGGGCGCGTGCTTTTACGCTATTAGGCACCGACGTCATGCTTTATATAGGAACATCGAAACGCGTACATTTTTCCATATTCCATTGAATCGTGGCGTTCATCGCTTGAAAAGATGAACGTTTGTGGAAGATGTTATTGAATCTAATATGCAATTATTATGAAAACAAGGACGTGATCATAGTGATTGATGTGCAGTCTTACAAATATGGTCCAGATGATGTGACTCGGCTCACTTCTTATCTTAACCATCAACCCTTTTTATCGATTCACCTCGACTCGCTAAATGCGCCTTAATGCCATTGCATTGTATGCAATTAAGAAATCGACTCGAAGCACTTGCTTGCAATAATCCCCAAAAGTGCTTTATATTTTTATTCTCCTTTAGTTGTACGAGTTTCGAGATACAAAATTTCATTCAAAGTGGGTAAAATGCATTTTAAGTCTCCCTTTAATTGTATGAAAACCACCTTCTGTATTTAAACAAACAAAATATCTTACAAACATTTTAATAAAAACTGCGAAACATTATTTAGACAATACTTTTGTAAATACTATTTTTTCTAGCGATTTGTTTAGATTTTAAGAAATTTTCATCTTGTTCGTGGAGCCTTAAATTATATTGTTTTGCTTTATTACTCAAAATACAATTTTGAAGTCACTTTCTTTTTTGTTTTTTGTTCTTTTCTATTTTTTATATCATATTTTTTACATGGGTAAAAACAAAGTTTAACTCAAAACTGTTTATGGTAGATATTTCAGATTGAAAAACGTCCTTAGTTAATAAAAAAATTATTTATTAAGTAGATATTTTGAAAATTAAATTTTAACAAAAAACAAAAAATAGTTCAAAAAAAAGAAGTAGACGATGAAGAAAGATCAAGCAGTGACACGAACGATTTGTGTTCGTAGTTTTGATGATATATTTTTTTTTTTTTGTTCTCTTGTTTACATTTACTGATATTATAATAATTAAGGACAGCGATTGTCATAAAACGTTTGGTACCTGCGATATCGGAAATCCTGAACGCGATGTATGTACCATTTATTAGCTTTCGTTGTACAGGAAAATAGTGCCGAAAAAAGGAGAATCTCAGTCGTAGTCACGCAGTGTTTCTCCCTTTTTTTTATCGTATACAGAATACATGATGAGACGATTGTGAGCTAGACAAGTGGAGATTCTCCTCGGTGCAATTTGCGCGTGTCGCGTGATGGCACTGAAAGCAAAAACAATTATATAAATACAACACTCTATACACATGCTATACACGGTGTACACAAAACAAGAAACACTGACTTGTCTCCGATGAAATCTGAAATGCTATTACATAACAATAATTGTATTATTGAACGATATGATAATTAAAATTTATTATTGTAATAGTTAATATATTATAATATAAATAACATTATTAAATATATGGCAAAATAATTTTGGTCATGTTCATGCTTTTTTAGTTTCGAAATTTCGGAGAAGATAATCGAAAAAATATATATATTATTAATTAGCTTAAAAATAATTTATGTCTTAATTACAAATACCACGCCAATGTCGAGTTTAAAACAAAAATTTTTTATTACATATTTCCAACAGTTATCCACGGATAACGGTTTTCTTCTTGTTTGTAAAAAAAAGTAGTTTCTACAAGTTTTGTATGAAACATTCTTTAATAATTGTATATGGTATAAATATAGATCTTTCTGTTTCTACAGTGTGAAAAATGTTTTCAAGGCGAGTTATACGCGAACGCTTCACAGGCGTCCCGAGGGGAAGAGAGTAGCTAAAAAATATATAATTATAATATTTGTTGAGTAAAATGAAGACATCGAATTTTGAAATTGGATCTGGGCTTCTTCATACCATTTAAATAAAATCTTAAATCCTATATTAATATAATTCTAAACAAATGGAAAGGAAATTAGAAAGCGAGTAATTAAACTGCTGAAAATCACTGCATTTTATTAAATTCTTTTGGGGACTTACAAAGAAAGATACATAAGTGAAAAAATACTTTTAAAAATGTGCCAATAAAAAGGAATGTCATATAGGAATGGGTTTTCGTAGCGACAGTCTAGTATTCCTCGGCTTCCTCTCCTTCGCCTTCAGTGGAGTCCATGCCAACTTCTTCGTAGTCCTTTTCCAAAGCAGCAAGATCTTCTCTAGCTTCGGAAAATTCACCTTCCTCCATACCTTCACCAACGTACCAGTGAACGAAAGCTCGTTTGGCATACATCAAGTCAAATTTATGGTCAAGTCTAGCCCATGCTTCAGCGATCGCCGTTGTATTGGACAACATACACACAGCTCGTTGAACCTTAGCCAAATCACCTCCAGGAACTACGGTTGGTGGTTGGTAGTTTATTCCGACCTGCAAAAGATATTAAAATACGTTTAATTAATTTCTAGAAATAGTTTTTCAGCAAGAGATTTAAAATTTGCGAATTAAAACACTAGGTAATACATTTTTGTTTATCATTAAAGGGGTCGGACCCAAGTTCTAGCTTCAACATTCAATTTCAAATAGATGAAAAAAGGTGAATAGGTGACGACCTGTTATAACTGCTATAGGCAAACTTTTACACTCGAACTTTCAGGTAAGACGCATCTCGGTTGGTCATCAAACTGATTAGACTTGTGGCAGAGCTCCTCGAACCGTAAACAAACTCCGCCACTATAGTAACAATAGATCTACAGAGCTTATGGCGCAGCGCCTGAGGGGCAGGGAAAGGCACCTCTCACCGAGCCTCTTTCTCGAAACCTCACTTTCCCTGATCTAAATTTACGACCAACTAAGTTTCTAAGAAAGTCCTAAGGAGGGGAGGGGTCCGAATGTATTTCGAAAAAGTAAAATGAGGTAATAGAATTTTGAGATAAGAACTTAGATCCAAAACTCTTAATTGATAATGAGATTTCAGAATGATTTCTTCCGCAGGATAAGAACTTAAAATTGAAAATGTTCTATCTTCGCGTTTTTCAGAAAAACAGGTTTAAAACTGAAAAAAAATTCGTTCTTTTTTTTTTGATTATTCTGAAACCATGTATCAAACAAACCGAAATACTAAAGGTTTTTAATAAAGCTGAAATTGAAGTCTATAATGCATGTACTATGACATGCTTTCAAAATATTTTAAAAATAATAAATAAATATCAATTATCAGGTAACAAAACTTTGGCGTATCTTAATGGTGTCGTTACAACAACAGAAAAAGGGTAGATATTTGTATTTATGTATTTTGTAACTTAGTGAGATAGTTACCTTGAAACCAGTAGGACACCAGTCCACGAATTGAATACTGCGCTTGGTCTTAATGGTTGCAATCGCAGCATTCACATCCTTGGGAACAACGTCTCCTCGGTACAACATGCAGCAAGCCATGTATTTTCCGTGACGAGGATCACACTTGACCATCTGATTGGCTGGTTCGAAGCAGGCGTTGGTGATTTCGCCAACGGAAAGCTGCTCATGGTATGCTTTCTCAGCAGAGATAACTGGTGCATAAGTTACCAAGGGGAAATGAATCCTTGGGTATGGCACCAAGTTGGTCTGAAATTCAGTGAGGTCGACGTTGAGAGCACCGTCGAATCGAAGTGATGCTGTAATCGAGGAAACAATCTGTCCAATCAGTCTGTTCAGGTTCGTGTAGGTGGGTCTTTCGATGTCCAAGTTACGACGACATATGTCGTAGATAGCCTCGTTATCAACCATAAAAGCACAGTCGGAATGTTCGAGAGTAGTGTGGGTGGTAAGGATCGAGTTATAGGGTTCAACTACGGCTGTAGAGACTTGTGGTGCTGGGTAAATGGCGAATTCGAGCTTGGACTTCTTTCCATAGTCGACGGAAAGACGCTCCATCAACAGAGATGTAAATCCTGATCCAGTACCACCACCGAAGGAATGGAAGATCAGGAAACCTTGCAATCCTGTACATTGGTCGGCGAGTTTACGAATACGGTCCAGTACCAGGTCAACTATTTCCTTTCCAATCGTGTAGTGACCACGAGCATAGTTGTTTGCTGCGTCTTCTTTGCCTGTGATGAGCTGTTCTGGATGGAACAACTGACGGTATGTTCCAGTTCGAACCTCGTCTGAAAATATATTGATTCGTTAATATCCAGAAAATAATTGTAAAAGTATTTTTGTTTTGTGAAATATTTTTAGTGATTCAGAAACTTACCAACTACTGTTGGTTCGAGATCAATGAAAACCGCCCTGGGAACATGCTTTCCGGCTCCAGTCTCGCTGAAGAAGGTGTTGAAACTGTCATCACCTCCTCCGATAGTTTTGTCGGAAGGCATTTGACCATCCGGTTGGATGCCATGTTCCAGGCAGTAAAGTTCCCAGCAGGCATTTCCAATCTGGACTCCAGCTTGACCAACGTGGATTGAGATACACTCACGCTGAAAGAAAAATATTCATTACTAGCAGAAATTTATTTGTCGTTGTTGAGTTCAGAAAAACTATCAATAAGGATTTTTCAGACATTTATTATAATATAGTTTTCACAGGATTTCAAGAGATCTTAAAGAATTTCATGAGATTTTAAAAGTTCAAGAGATTTAAATAGATCTTAAATGATTTTAAGAAATTACGAGGGATCCTTTAAGGGTTTCGAATTTTTGTTAAGGATTTCAAACGAATTAAAAATATTACAAGGGATTTAAAGAAATTGCTGTATTATATGTATTAAAAAATTAAACTAGCTGTGCAGTTGTAACAACTTTTGTGCTCAATCAATGAGAACTTTGCTTCCTCATAGAGGAAGCATAAGTAATTGATATATATATATATATATATATATATATATATTATATATTGTTCTCTATCTCATGGGCAAAAGTACGTTGTTCGCGGCAGTAGGCTTAGGCTAGAAGGAGCACTTTTATCTAGCCTAAGCCTACTGCGGAACAACGTATACGTTCGCCCATCATGGGATAGAGAAAAATATTATTTCTTACACGCGGAGCAAAAATTAAACTCCTGCACGCATTTTTCCCTCTTGTAAGAAAATGTACTATTTATATATATTATCCCTTCCTCTTTATTTAAAAACAGATGAAAACCAAAATTTTCAAAATTATAAAGAACCATAACTTTACTTCTTACTTTTCATGCAAATGCATTATAAATCATATAGGTCAATCGATTTGTCTCGATACAAGGAATTTTTACTTTCCTAACATCAGCTTTAAATTTTGATTATTTGAAAACTTATAGTCGAAAAATTAATTTTAGGAAATTACAATTATCCATAACTTTTTAAACTTTTTAATTAAATGCATTAATCTTAAAGGTCACTGATTTATTTCTACAATTGGAATATCTCTTCTTTTTGCATCAGCTTTTGATTTTCATTATTTAAGAACTTATATAGTCGAAAAATCAATTTTACTGAAATTATAAAAGTACATCAAACTTGTAAAATTAAATATTTAGTTAAACCCTTATAAGAAATTGAACTAGGTATATAGTGGAATAAGTACGTCAAATTTCATGAATTTATCTGCACACGTTCTAGAGATACTGCATGCAGGATCGTTAAAAGGAGTGATGACATACATACATACATACATACACACACATCCGGACATTTTTTCAGAACATTATATTATAGATATATACCCATTGAAATATATTGAAAAAAACCTTTTTTTGGAAACTGGATTTTGTCATCACTACAAAGCTTCCTCTGAAGCTAAATTAATTAATTACAGTAGAGTATACTTTTTAAATAAGTACTAATAAATGTTACGCTTTCAGTCGGAAAACCTTGGAAAATTTACTTGATTAAATTGTTATGGCAACCCTGAATTTTAAAGCAATTTTTGTACAGTTCGTTAATAAATTAGATCATTATTGTCCTGCAGCGCAAAAATATGTAATATAAAAAGTTGATTTCGTTCTTAAAAAATAAAAACGGGGTATAATATACCTAATAGACTATGAACTACCCGAAATATTTATTTTATTTTTGACAAAACATCTTCAAAATTCCACTCAATTCGAACAAATTCAAACTTTCAAATGAATCCACCAGATAGTTGATCATGGGCGAGGTAAAAATTTAATTGTTTAACAGACATTGTATTCTTCAAGGATGTATATTAACGGTCATCAAAATATTTCATGAGGAAAGGCACGGCAAGAATGAGTCATCATTCAGAAAAGGGCGGAGCCAGCGGCCGGCATTTAACTGCCAAAATGTGGTTACTCCCGTTTTTATTCAAGGATCAAGGAGCTGATTTTGAAAGCTTTTCTAATTTTCTATAAATGAAGAACGAATTTTACGTGCAAATAAATTTAAATAATTTAAAATCATTTTTATTACTTACCATTTTGAGGATTTATAGATTTTGTTTTCGATTAAAAGGCAAAGTTGATTGTTGGCTGAAGCGGGTAATGCAGCTTCTACAAACGAGACAACAACGCTCTCAAACGAAAAATGAATACCTCTACAGAACCTCTGCAAAATGCGAATACTATATATAGTACCACGCCACTATTCACTGCTATTCACTATATATAGGGCCAACTGCCAACCGTGCCAACTGCCAACCGTGCCAACCAACTTCAGTTCCAGAATCCAGATTGAATCCAGAATCTCTGGCAATTTCTGGTTCTGACTTCCAGTCACTTCGAGTTGCTTCGAGTTGTTCTGAGTTTTGGGGTCCCTTTATGGATTCAGCTAGGATTGGCTCAATTTTAACCGCAGAACCAATAAGATTCGATATAATAGCATAGCTAGGTGTCAAATAAATGTTAGATTGAGGAATTATTTTGATTTCTATATCGAACTATAATATGCATTGCGATGCATTCTTCTATTTTATTCGGTGGATTTTATGTTGGAAGGATTTATTCTCAGAATATTCTTTTTGCGATGCTAAATAATATATGTTCTGCCAAAGTTCTGCTAATGTATTGTCAGATATACATTGTGTGCTTCCTGTTGTATAGTAACGTATATATGTACCAGATGTACAAACTACAAAGATCCAGCTACCAGTATGTGCCATGTATGGCGTGCCTGAATGCCCTATGAATAATGTTATAAATTATAAAACCGCTGAAGCGGTGGAAGGGGTTTGGTGTGAAATGGAGAACTCCATACAAGGAATCCTTCCTTGTATGTGAACGGGCTCATTATGAACTCGATATAATAGTTATTGATTCGAAAGTCGAAAAAAGACAAAAATGGTTTGCACGCAGGGGCACGGATGATAAATAATGTATTTCTTTTATTCTAATTGTTTGATCTGAACCCCGGGGTTCTATATATATATATATTGATATTGCGAGCCCAAAATTGTCTTTCCCAGTCTTGCCCTCTTTTAATTCGTTGTTTTGTAAAAAAAAAAATTATATGTCAAATCAAATAGAATATAGGCAGTCTAACTAACTTATCTATTGCTGGAGTTCAAAAATAAAAAATTTTGAAT
>JAUESI010000010.1:9950069-9981545 GCA_032275145.1 Synergus laeviventris | reverse complement strand
GATCGCTCTAATATCAGTGGCCGCAATGGCCGACATGTGCGCAGTGCGACTGAGTGACTAGTGTGTGGTGAGTGTGGCGACTGTCGACTAGCGACAACATCGACATCACATATTCACCACAATTTCACATGGCGCCGATCGGCCGATTGTGCATTGTGGACATTGTGCGGATTGTGGTTTGTGGTCACTGTTGAGTTGAGTGTTGGTCATTGTGGCCAATTGCAGCCAATTGTGGCTGCTCAGGTTTACAAGGCATGCGTGTTTTTCTTTCACACATAAAGTGATAATTTTATTTATTTCTAAATATTAATTTAATAATCCAATCACTTTAGTTGTGCTGGACACTAATTGAAGCTCAAGAATGCAGGTAAACAAATAACACTAGTACACCCAGCATGTTTTCACTGTTTACACTTTAGTATAATGCTACGTAAATTTCCACCTTATCTATAAAAGTATAAATTATAAACCATGAATTTTTTCCGTTTGTATTTAACATAACTAATCACTAATTGTCTTTCTTTTTTGTAGTTCCAATCTATAAAATGGAGGTTCTACAAGAAGATAGTGACGAAGGATACTATATCATCTTGCCCAACCGAACTACGAAGCCATGGAGGATTTAGATGATGGCATTAGTTCCGAAAGCTCCTGTGACAGTGATTACGAAACTGCTGACGAAGAAACTAAAACAAATTACAATAAGTATCAAAGATATATTTGCGAATCTTCTCGTGTTATATCCAGATTTAGTGATTCGACTCCAACATATGTAACTGTGTCCTGTTAAATGATATTTAACTATGCACAGAAAAAAATATGAAAATATTGTGTTTTTTGTGCTGTAACATTGGGAAATGTCTTGTATATTGATAACTTGACTAGTTTTATGAAACATTATGTTACAAATGTTCGATATTTTGATGAGTCAGATGCACAATGTGAAAAATGCAGAACAAAGTTCTGGATTACTATTCCATGTAAAGCATGCTTAGTATGCCATCCTCAAAATACCTAATCCAATAAGGAGTGAATGAAACTGAATTACATTTGTTAAAATTTTGTTTCTGTATCAGAATCAGAATAACACTAAATTTGAAAAACGTATTAATTTTAAATTCAATAACAAATTCGAGTCTAGATTATAAATACATCTTTTCCTTTTACCAAAAACTGAAAGACATCTAGAAAAAAAACTATATATTTCACTATTAGAATGTTTAATTCTGTTTTAATCACTCAAACGGGAACCAACGGGTTTCTCTTAAATTTTTTTAGAACTTACATGTTAACTTTTTATTGAAAGTTCGGTGAATCGAGATCATCAATCGATCGTGCATAAGCCAAAATTGCAAAAAAGCTGAGACTAGGATATAAAAATACTAAGGTTAAATTTTGATCACAAGCTACGAGCTGTAAAGATTAGGAATCATTCATAAAATACTTGACGAATTCGCTCCCCCAATATCAAAAAAATACTGAGACCATCGATTTACTTTATAACCTAATAGCTGCTGATAGTAGGCTTGAATTCAAATCTTCAAAATCAAGATTTTCAATTTCGTATTTCATAAAAATAGCTTTGTAATTTATGAACGAAGTAATTAAATATAAATCGTCATATTTTCTCCCCCCCCCAGTATAAAGTATTTTGTGAATTTTCATAGATGAAAGAGCGGTTGAATTGAAGATGAATAAATTCTGCGTTGGGTGTTACCATTGTCGATTTGTCGAAATTAGCCAATTTACTCAAAAAAGTTTATTTTTTTAATAATTTGAGTTTTAGCTGTTAAAGAATGGTTTTTACGGATAAGATTTGTTTAATAATATTTTTTTTTAAAGTAACACATACAGGGATTAAGAATATTTTACTCAATTGAGGGGTTATGTGCCAGAACCGGTTATAAAATTCTAGCGCTCTGTTTCGTTGACTCCTGAGAGCTTGTAAAAAATGTTTTAAATTTCAATTTTAAAAACAATGAAACAGAGCGTTAGAATTCTATAACCCCTCAATTATATTTATATATACAATACTTTAGCTTTTACATTATTTTAAGTTTTTCTATACTACTTTTATAAAAACATTCTACTTGTTAAATAAAATATAAAAAATGATTAATAAAATTCGACTTTTAAATTGAAGCAACACAAAATAGATATTAAAATATCACAGCAAATAAGTTCTCTAGCAGACATTTGTTTTAATTCTATTTTTTAATATCCAAAAATAAAAGTTGTAGTATTCATATGATCGAGTTATTTTAGTCTATATAGGTCTCAGATCTATAATTATAATCATACTAGGCTATATATAATCTATAAATATATCAAATGCACAATGTGTTGCAATTTTGTCGGTAAAGCAGTATTTGACTTAGACCTCGAAGAAAAGGACGTTGAATCACAGAACATTTTCAGAATGTTGCAAAACAATAGACGAGCTGATCTCTTCGACACAACATCAGATAGAATAATCATTTTCGACATTGATCTTAACATTTGTTCGTATTTCTACCCTTAATTTATTTTAAGGACGAATTCAAAATCCGCCGTTAATTCATTGTCATGGCCAAGGGAAAAGGTAAGGTAAACTTCTATTTTAAAAATAATTTATACCTTATTTAAAAATATTGAATTAATGAGTAAAATGTAAAAGGGAAAATTAAATTGATCAGATAATAATGTCCACATATTTTCAAGTTGAGTTCATTAAAGTATTATATAATTCAGACAATACTTTTTTAAACGAAAATAAAAGTGATTTTATATCGAGGAATAGTGATTGTCAAATATTAATTATTTTTATTTTTACAGGAGGAGGTGGAAAAGGAGGAGACGTAGGTTATTAAAATAATTCAAGATCTATGAAACAATTTCAACCTATATTATTGTGAAATTTTGCAGAAAAAGCCAGAAGCGAGTGGAGGAGGAAAAGCTGCTGCAGCTGCCTCTGCTGGTGGGAAATCCACGCAATCGAAACCGAATCCTGATGCTGGAAAAAAGGGTGGCAAGAAAGGTTTTATAAATCTTGAATATTTTACAATATTTTAATACTTTTTATATTTTGATTTGAACTCTTTTCTTAAATTATACAGAATTTGATCAAATTCGATTTTTTAGAAAAAATAACAAACGATTTCAGTTATTCATTTTGATGACGGAGAACATGTAGAACGTTTTCCATCAAACGAAGATAATCACACGTTTTGGAATAACATTATAAAATAATTTCCGAATTTCTTCCAAAATTATTCTCTCTGATAAAAATGTAGATGATAAATTCCAAAGATAAAATTAATAGTCCACTTTACAATAAAAAAAAGAAACTTGAGAGGAAATACATGATTATTTTTATTCCAGGTGGGAAAAAGTGACTGCAGTTACTTAATCACATCATAAGTATATATTTTATAATTTATTCACTGTTAAATAATTACAATTCAAAATGTACACTTCACTTTTTATTACAAATCAGTAATGTGCCTTATTGATACAGTAATTTGATTCTATAGAATGATAATCTAATCTATAATAAAACTTGGAAATAAAATTCAGTTTTTAATCCAATACTCAAATCTTATTGGTTATTACGAGATTTTTTTATAGAAAACTTTCTGGCAGATGTTGTTTACTTAGAGAGCTAGACTGGTATTTATTTCTTTTAAGATAATGGTGTTAGGAATTTAAATTTAAATTCAAGATGCTAGAGGAATACATAATTCAAAAATAGAATAGAAGTAGATTCTAGAACGTAGTATATAAATAATTCAAATTAAAGTATTCATATTAACCTATATATATTAGATTTAAGCTGTAATATTTTAATGATTCTCGAATTGACTTGAAGAGTTAGAATATTTTGATATAGTCCTATGCATTTTCATTGATACTGATATATAAATCTCTCCATGTGTTCCGAATAGAAGTCCACACTCTTGAACCTATCGGAACCAAATATTGCAGGGTGTCATCAATTTGTCTTTAGGATTTTTTAAAGATATGTTAACTCCTAAAAAAACATCTTGAAATATCATGAAATCTCTTTAAATTCGTTAAAATCCTGGATAAAATTCCTTGAAATTCATTAAAATTGCTTGAATTTAAAAAAAATGCTTTACAGTCTTTTTAAATCTCTTGAAATATTATGTACAAATTCATGAGATTCCTTAAATTCATTAAAAATGTTTTGAAAGAAAAATACTTTAATTGAATGCTTGAAATTAAAGCTTAAAAATGCTTAGTATATATATACGGATATAAATGATTTAAATAATTGAAAATATTAATACAATTTCATCACGCGTTTCCTTCATCTGAAATGCTGCTCGTCATCGATCTATATTGAATATAATTGGAATCACGCATTTCGAATGCAGAAAGTAACACGTTCACGGCCACTGTCAATACCATCAGTGACATGCAGACATCGTTCCATAAATTAGCCCTTCTTTGATGATTCTCTTTGTTTATATCAAAATTTGATCCCAACAATACGCAAACTATACCTTGAAGAAGCTGTAAATAAGAAATAACAAAAATTCTAATTTGTAACTACTGATGAACTCGAATTAAGATTGAAGATTTACATTCGTTATGGGAAATATGTATTTGTAGCCTTTGTATCAAACTGAAAAAGTGTTATAAGGACAGATAAGGGCAGAATTTAAAAAACAACTTTGACAAACTTAGATCATTGATTATGACGAGAATATAAAAGGTACATATATGGTATAAATAATAAATTAAATCTAGGTTGTCTATAGACATTCCTTCTCTTGAAGGAAATTTCCTTCAAGAAAAATACGAACAATCATTAAACAAACTAGACTACTCCATGATTAGAAATTTGAAGTATGTACATACCTGTAATCCAATCGATAGTCCGATTAACGTTAGCATAAGAGTGTAAAATTCGTGTTGACTTCCGACCTTAAAAAATAAATATTTCAAATTCGACATTCGTTATTTTCTAATATTTTACCTCATAATTACCTGGAGTATAAACTTTAGTTGAGATGCATTTGTAGTGAGAAGGGCTATATCTAGCATCCCTTGAGCGATGGTTTTCTTTGTTGCATATCGATTTACGTCCCAGGACTTAGGCTGAAATTACAAAAATGAACTCAAATTATAAAATGGTATATTTTTGGAATATTTTTTATATTTAGCTATTTTTTCATATTTTTTCTGTTTTTTTCTAGGCACCTACTTTTTTCACAATCTGATTTACAGATTCAGACGAAATTGGGTATTCAACAACAAAAGGAGCATTATTTAGATTATTTAATTCTCTTTTTTGAAATTGAATTGCATTATAATGACTATACGAAGTTCTTTCTCTAGGAACTGACAATCGTGAATTTCTTGGATTTTCAAAATCCTCCTCATTACTTCCATGAGTTACAGGTAGACCAAAAGTTACAGGCCTGGTTGATGAAGGAGTGCAAGACATTTTGTCAGTGTTAAGATTTAATTAAATATTTAAAGGTTTAATTTAAGAGTCAGCTTCAGATATTTTTAATTATATAATCCAGTTAACATATTTTTATACAATCCAGGACACAAAACAAAACAGAGTTTTTTATCACTTTTAAAAATTTTTAAATCACTCAAAAAGGAAACAACATTGTGAGAAAAAATAAACGATGTGAGTTGTTCCAACTAAGAATTGTAACTAGCAGAACATTTACTCTAGTTCTATGTTCATGGATTGAAAGACTAGCTTAAGGGCAGGAGGCCAGGGCCTCATTTAATGAAAAATACATAATAAATCCTAGGTAACAACTAGGATCGAGTTTTTTTTCTATATATAGTATTTTAATACATACTTCGTCTCTTGTTATTACTCACACACACACACACACACACACATATATATATATATATAAATTTTTGCTAGTTTATATGTTTGAAATCTCTGGACAAAAATATTACAACAAAGAAGTCTCAAGATTGGAACAATCAGTATTGTTTGATATTGACTAAGTAATCTTTTAATTTACTTTGTTTTATTGTCATGAATCTTACTCACTAACAGGACTCGGAATTGAGTTATTAAAATAATTTTAAAATAAAAATTGTTATCGATACATTTATCTTATTTATTTCTGATTACATATTTCTCCTTTTTTAATGGTGTCTAATACTCTGCTAATACTCATATTTAAAATAATTCTATCAGAAAATGTGATACTTTACCATAAGAGGAATTTTGTTTTCCAAATTTTACGCTCCCAATAATAAATATTTTTTTGTAAAACTAGGCCATTTATCCCCGTCTGTACGAAACGGAAGTAAATGGCTTAGTTTTAGCAAAAAATATTTTTTATTGCGAGTATACAATTAGGAAAATTAAATTTACTTTTATGATAATATTACAAATTTGTAGAGATTTCATGATACTCAAAAGATTTAAAATTATTTTCAGGAATTACCAAGGATTCTAGGGCAGTTTAAATCTTTTGAAGGATTTCAAGGGATTTAAACAAAACTACATTTATTTTAAGTATTTTAAAAAGAATTATTACAAAAATTAAATTTAAAAAGTTAAAATAATGAAATAAAATTAAACGAGTTCGCAAATATTCAGTTTTATATATGTAGATTTTTATGATATGCTTGATTTAAATTAGGTAACTATATGAAATGAAAAAATGAATGTAGTAGTCGTTAGCGTGATTTTGGATTTAAAGTTAAAGATTTAAATTTACCTTCTTTTAAACTTTGAGATTTATATATATGTACGTACTTATGAAACTTTCTACACTCTACAGAAAAATAGTGTAAAGAAAAAGAGCGTCTTGTAAAGAATAAATTCTGTCATTGACGTTGTTCTATCGAGCACTTACTTGGATTAACGATTAAATTTATTTCAATAACAAAGCTACAAATGCTTTTTTTTACAATAAACTACTATTTTTTCGATTTTAAAGAATAATCTATAATAAGAGTGTGATTAAAAAAACGACTTTAAATTTTTTTTTTTCTTTATAAACGATTGATTGAGATTTCTAAAATTAATTATTCTGAGCATAGAGAATTAAAAGCAAATCTATACTAAAATGGTATTGAACGTGACTAATATAGTGACTTGATTTCCTTTCTCCCTGAGACAATGTCTTTAATTAGGTAATCATTTTCTTAACAACTTCTTTGTATACTATTAATCAATTTAAAGTTGATTATTCAAATTACTCGAATTATTCAAATTAGATAATAATGGATAAATAAATTTACAAAAGTGATCGACGATTTTATTTTTATTTTGAAATAAGATTATGGATCACTGTTGAACATTAAAATAATATAATACTTTTCAGTTCGTTTTATAACGTAAAAAAAATTAAAAATTAAAATGATTTAAGTTTACTCACGTCTCTAGCTTGTATGGTAGTTGCAGTAGCTTCCATGATTCCGTTTCTGCTTAAAATAGTTCCCACAACTCCTACAGACATCTTTTTTAAAGCCCTCACTATAGAAGAGTTTAGAATTCAATCAGACTATAATCTGAATTGACAAGTAGCGTAGGAACATTCAAAGCTTGTTGTGTCGGCAAAGCATTCCAAACTTCTAATGAGTGGTTTATCATTCACTGATTGGTGCACAGAATAAATACAACTCATAAAAAATAAAGAAAAGATTTCCAAATTGATCTTTGATCACCATATCTTTCTTATCTTTATATCACTCATTTACCAAACTACTAAAAACGCATTAAGAAAGATTCCAGTTCTCTCTAAATATTGATCTGGTAATTAAAAATAATATAGAGAAAAATCGAAAACAAAACTAAAATAAGGTTTCTTTATAAAAACTACTTGCAAGTAAATTGGTGTTTTAATTTTCATGAAGAAAACAACTTTCTAATTTTTCAAACATATAATTAATGAAGTGATTTGTTTGAAACTTAAATTTTAGACTATTTGATAGAATTAATAAAAGTAAACAAAATGAATACAAAATTCCTTTTATAAATAGAACAATGTTTTGTTAACAATAAGAATTAAAAATACTTATGTTTAGGGTTTTTTAGTTGTCAAAACAAATCACTTAATTTTATATTTTATCTATTAAAATAACATTGGTAATAATTACGTTTAGTGGCAAAGTACTCGATAAGCATCAGCGAGCCGCGTGGGTCCTGAAGTAAAAATTGTACAGAATTCACTACATCTTACACTTAGATCTCGCAAATTAACACTGACAATGCGCGAAAAGAATATCATCGACGCATACAAACAGTTGTGCTCATGACCTCGCAAATTTCCATGGTAACAATTGTCGTGCTTCACTGCAAAGGATGTATTTGTATACATGCACTTGGCGACATAAAGAAGCTCAATGATTCAATACTTGATGAATTAATGTGGTGTTGGATCCAAGTTCCAGCTTCGGAATTCTATTTCTTTATTTTATCTAACTGATGTTAGAAATAAACACTTTTTCGCTCTGTAGCACTATTCACTTTATAAATGGAAATTTACGCATAGAGCAAAAAAATATTTAATTTTAATACCGTTTGTGTATAACGAAGAATTCAAACTCTAATCTCGAAATTCCATCTCTTCATTTTACAAGAAGATAGTATTAAAATTATACATTTTTTCGCTTTGTATACATATTTCTACTTAACGAGTGAATAACGCTACAGAGAGAAAAATATCTAATTATAATATATGTTAAGTAAAATGAAAAATTCGAATTTAAATAAAATCTAATTCAAAGAATTAGAACGTAGATCCAACATCCTTAAGTAAATATAAAAGGTATATAAATTAGGTTTCAACGATAATACATTTGTAAATATGAAAATTTTCATTTTTCAAGAGTGTTGGATCCAAGTTCTCATCTCAAAATTCGATTTCCTCATTTTAATCAACAAATATTATAATTAAGTATTTTATCACTCTGTAGCGCTGTTCAAATTTTTAATTGAAATATGCGTACAGAGCGAAAAAATGTAAAAACTTAATACTTTTTTTTTAAATGCAGAGAATTAAATTTTAAGATAGATTTTGAATTTCTCATTTTAAGGAAAAATCTTTCAAACTACATTTTTTTCGCTCCACATATAGACACATTTCGATTTCTAAAAGAAGTAGATATATATAGAGCAAAAATGTGTCTAGTTATAATATCTGTTAAGTAAAATGAGAAAATATATTTTGGAAATTAAAACTTGGATCCAACAACCTAAAACTGAAATGTAAAACAAAAATAGAAAGTACTTAGCTATCGTGATTTTTAAGCAAGAATTGATCGAGCTTAAAAGTATATTTCGCGCTTAAAAATTTGAAGATGAACTGAAAGTTGCGGAGGTTGCGGAGACTATTGAAAAAAGTATGTTTTACTACTAAATTACTTCATTATTTTATTTGTTATAGAGAAGATATAATAAAATCTAAATCTTTAATGTAATTTACAGCTCACAAGCAGCAGTGTGTGAATCACTTTTCTGCTGATGCTGCGTTGTCCAATCGTTGAGTTCTTTTAACAGGCGTGTAACTGATTACAAAGATCAATATTACCAATGGCTCAAGCATAAAAAGGAGACGAAGACAAATTTAGTTTAACGGCGTGCGGTACTTAACTATAAGAGTAATTTATTTTCGTCAACTTACGGTTCGAATAATTTTTTTTTTTGCACAAACTAGGCCATTTATCCCCTTTCTATGCAGACAGAGATAACTGACCTAGTTTTAGAAAAATAATAATTATTGCGAACGTAAAGTTAGCGAAATGAAATTGGATCTTATGGTAATTACTACATGCTCTTAAAAGTATTAGATCCAAGTTCTAACTTTAAATTCAAATTCTTCATTTTACTCAATAAATATTATAATTAAATATTGTTTCGCTTCGTAACACTATTCAATGTTTAAGTAAAAATTTGCCTACAAAGCGACAAAATATATAATTTTAATACTTTTTTTTTTGTAAAATTTAGGGATGGAATTTTGAGATTAGAGTTCGAATTCTTCATTTTACATCGAGGAAAAATACGTATTTTTAATATCTGTTGAGTAAACTGTGGGATTTGAATTTCAAGATTACAGCTTGGATCCAAAACTTTTAAACGCAGATATTGAATCGAATATAGCACTTAAAATTGTCTAATATCATGATAACATATTAATACTGCTAAATACAATACAGATTATAAATCAACTTGTTTTTAAAATCAGAATATTTCGAAAATCTTAAGTTGAAGAGACATTGGTAAGTAATAAAAAAAAATTCAAATAAAACATCATTTGTATTAAAGTTTACGACGCCTTATTTTTTCTGCAATTCGAGGACTTATGAAATGGCATTTGCGGACAGCAGTTGTCTTTCAAAACTAAAATATTCACGAAGATTAGCATTTTTCACCAGTATTATCTCCTTTATCGCTGTTATAAAATTAGAATATTTAATATGGACTTGAATTTTTTGCAGTCACCACGTAACTTGGTGAAATCAGGTAAAGGCTTACATTATCAAGTAAAAACTCTTCCATGTACTCGAATTCTTAAGATGCGTTTTTACGCTTTTCTTTAAAGTCAGGTAAAAAATACGTGCAAACTGTTTTTGATGAAAACATTGTTTCATGGCACCCAACTCGAGGTCGAGAAATTTGATGAAGGTAAAAGTACTTTTTGCTTGCAACAAACACAACGAAGTTAATTGGCTTCCATCGGCGTCTGCCAGTAATTAGACTGCAAAGAAAGCCGTTGATTGTTGCTTGGTTTTAGTGGAATCGTGAAATATACAGCGTCTGGAAAACGTTCATGGTATCTCTTCAATCTCAGGTACTTCACAGTGACCAAACGACCTAAAAAGACATCAATACTCAATGTTAAAAGTCTGTGAACTAAAACATTTATCCTACCCGTATCATCATAAAAAAAGAGGTTGCAGTTATATTGAAAATAGATTCTCGCAATTTCGAAATGAAGCCACATTCTCTCTTCACATATTGTTTGGATTTGATTTCGTCGCGCCTGTACTTTAGAATTGAGATCAGAACTGCTAATTTTAATTGTGTTTACGGAATTTAAAAAGATTCAAAAGAGTTTCAAGATTTTAAAGTATGTAAGTTGAAACATAAAATAGGTTTCTGGACTTTTTAAAATATTTTAAATCTCTTGAAATCTTCTGAAATTTATTGAAGAAATCCCTTATTTCGCTCCGTAACGCTATTCAATTTTTAAGTAAAATTACGAACATAGAGCGACAAAATATATAATTCTTATACTTTTTTGTCCTAAGTCCTCTTTAGGACTTTATAAGAATCTGCGTCGGTTGCAAATTTAGATGAGTGAGGAGTCGAAAAAGAGGTGTCTTTCCCTGCCCCTCAGGCACCGTAAGCTCCGTAGACCTGCTATCAGTATAGGAGTTTGTTTACGTTTTGAGGAGCCCCTTGACAAGACTAATCAGTTCGAGTGTATTTGATGAAATCTTCTGGAGAATAATTCTCGAAAAGAAACTTACCATCGTACCAACAGCCGTGTAAGGCTCTGTAAGCTTTTCCAGCATCCTCTTGTGACATACAATTCATATAGACGCAACCCTCGCGACTACCACGATCAACATTGATATGAAAAATGTTGACTTCTTCTCCACATTTTTCGAGTATCGCATCTTTCACTTTAGTTTCCCAATCTTCTTCAAACTCGCCGTCTTGTTTAAACATATTTCTTATTTTAAGACATGGCGTTGGAGAACATGCTAGGCTATTAACTGAACCCTCCATAGTTTCGAATGCCTGACCTTGCCAAACTTTCGATTTCTTCAATGTACTTGAATTGAGAACAGCTGAAGAGTTAAGGTTGCTGTTTGGCAGCCAACGCCACACATGAAATTCTTCTCCTGCAACCTGTTGAACCTCTCTTCGAATTCTAAATAAAAAGATTCGTAATATGAATTTATTTTATCCTATCTTTTTATTTCATCTTATATTTTAATTTCCTCTTTTATCTTTTTTTTATTACCTCGACTCGTTCTCGTCTAAAAATTTCACGGCTTTTTCCCAAGTACTGGCCATCTTCTTCCGATTTTTTGGGGGTATGAGATTGTCACGAACATGATTTATAGCGAGGTAACTTTCTTGGGTACCACCAGGACTAGTCGTTGCAGAACTTTGATGATTAATTTCCACCATACTGATGATTTCACTAACAAGCTGAAATACTTCCTTCTCGGTTTTCTTTTTATTTTGTATGTACCACTGGGTAAATTTATGTCCACCGATGAAAAGCAGTGAACCTGGAATGATTTATAAATTTGCAATAAAAAATAATTTAAAAAAGTAACGAAAATTAATTCAGTCCCTATAACTTATTTTATTTTCATAGTAAACTAAAAGAATAGCAATCTAAAATATAAACCAAATGCAGATTTCGAAAAATTTACTGTTTATGGTTGTTGCATTCATGTTAACTTCAAAATTCGATTCCCCATTTTCACTCAACAAATACTACAATTAGATATTTTCTCGGTCTGCAGCGCGGTACTAATTTTTTAAATATAATTATGGACACAGAGCGAAGGCGTCCTAGTCTTTAATCCTTTTTTTTTTAGTAAAATGAAGTGACGAATCTTCAATTTAGATTTCAAATTCTTCATTTTAAGCATAGAGTGTTCAAATTAAAATTTTTTTTGAGTTATGGGCATACTTTTATTTCGTAAAAGAGTTCGCCTGTAGAGCGAAAAGATACCTATTTCTTTTATTCGTTGAGTAAAATGAGGAATTTGAATTTTGAAGTTAGAAATCGAATCAAAAACTCTTAGGATTATACATTAGATATCACTCAGATTTACCAAAAGCCAAAACGAGCATCGAGGAGATCAAGGTGAAAACTTTTCTTTTGATCAGACATTGCATCGGCAGATCTGGATTTAAGATTTGCATTCCAAGTTTGCCTTCTACACGAATTAAGAATACATTCTCCTAGAATAAATACATATTTTTGTAAATAATTTTTAATGAAATTATGAGCTATTTAGATATGATCGTATGTATTCAAAAGTGAGTCACCATCGTATCTACGACTTGTGTTGACCCTTTATTTTCTTGATCGATTTCAATGAGTGATATTCCCCACTTGGGATTCGCAATTATCAGAATCTGTGCATTGTGAAGATCTTGCTTTACGACAAAGTCAGACTGAAATAAACAGAACATTAATTTTCAATAATTCAATTGCAATGATAATGAATGTATTATTTAATTGACTATTAATTTATTTGTCAGTAAATATGAAACTTACCACTTTAGAAGTTGTGAACATTTTTATAACGTCTTCATCCATAAGATAAGGTTTAACTTGTGAATCATCGCAAGCCGCTGCCACTGATTTCTGCATTAAAATCCTCTGAACTTTTTTCAATAATTCAAAAACATTTTCAATGCTTTCATCCAATATGCAGTTTACTCCTGGGTGACTTTGATTGGTTAGTTCCGGGATGCAGTGGGGAACGTTGCTATCTATAAATTGCAAATTTAATTTTACTGACGAATTAAATACGAAATTTCGACAATTTACTTATTTCTTCGCAATAAAATAGCAGTACGATAATATTTTTTAAATAGAATAACAAAATTTAAGTTAAGAATACTTCATTTTTGTTCTTGATAATTAATTTTCTATACTAACATTGATCAACTTTTCCATACTGAAATAAAAATTGTAAATATAGTAAGGAAGGAGGAAATAAATATTTAAATGACAAATTTCCAATAAATGATCTTTATTGTTCACATAAGAAAAATACATCTTTCGAGGTTTGAATACAGTCGAAAATTATCATTCATTACTAAGAGAGAAATAGGAAATTAATCTCAGTAAAAAATATATTTCTAAAAGGCGTTTCATAAGCGCACTTGTATTTATTGCTAGCTGATCAGGAAATTAAAAGATGTATAATTTATTAATTGAAACTTGTTATTAATTATTATTACTCCTATTTTGAAAAGTAACAAAAAGATAGTCAATCATACTTTTGAAATACAATGTCTAAGTTTATGATAACAATAATTCAAATTTTGCTACTGCTTTTTATGGTAATTTGCTCCGAAATAAGTAATTGTCTTGAGTTCATTGCAGAAAACGTGGTTTAGAAAAATACTTCAAAATAATGTCAGCGTATACAATTATACTAACCCGTGAATTATAAGAAGAGTCAAATAAAATTAAAATCATAAAAGATCTAATAATTAGTATTACTTTATTTTAATTTTCAATTTCTCGCAACAAAACTTTGGGAGATTTTGTTGGAAATTAATTATTTATAGTTAGTTCAGAGATTAGAATTTAATATTTCTCCGACCAGTAAATTATTTTATTGCAGTAAACAGTTCAACTAAATATTTTAATTAAACTAAAGGCAGAAACCATATGCACTTTGTAAAAACATATGTAACTCTAAATAGATCTTAAAAAAAATTATCATAATTACTAATAGAGCAATAAAATGCCGAAGAAAGAAAATTGCTAGAAGGTTGTTCAACCTTTTCATTTTATACTGCATACATGTTATACATTATACCTACCAGCTGGAAGCGACGGAACGTTTTCCGTTTTCCCTCCGAGTCCCAGGTAGACTACTGCTAATATTCCAAAGAATACAGCCACCACAATCACTAAAATCATTGAAACCATGTTTTGGTGGTTTTTTATTTCATCCTTGATTTTTGTTGGTGGCTTTAATGTTCTCTTCAAAACTTCTCTGGATTTGTCAATGGTAGATGTGATGTATCTGTTACTACAAAAATTAAACTTATAATGATTAACTTTCCATAAAATAAATCATAATTTACTCTCTCAGCCTGAAATAGTAACAATTTCACTAATTGAACTAGTAGTCTTATATTGGACTTCTATTTAGTATTTTACTTACTCATTGGATTGCTCAAAATTTTCAATTATTTTATGACATTTTAACGCATTATGTCGAATTTCATAGTTTTTCGTAGAATTTTATTAAGAGTTTTAAAATTATTTTTATGCTTTTAAAAGATTTCATGTAATTTCAAGAAATTTTTAAGAATACTAATGGATTTTAAATGTTATCATGGTGTAAGAAATTTAAAGAGATTTCTAATAATAAAAATTTTAAATGACATGAGAAGCACGCATAGCGCGCTACTTTTGGCTAGTCTAATTAAATAATTAAAATCATTCAATTACTTAATTTTAAGGCCTATTATATCTACATAATGAAAAATACTAAATCGAAGAATTCTGTGACATTTGTAAATAATGCATTGACTATTTCTACATCTTAAAGTGTCAGAATAAGGTTTTAGAAATCTTATTTATCTTTTAATTTCTTCACGTTTGTAAAAAGATTTCATAATTTAATTACAGTCTTGATTATAAGATTTTAAAAAGTTTTAATAAAATGTTATCAATTATAACCCTAATAGTGAAATTATTTTTTAATCACTATTTAGATTAGTAAGCAGCAAAAGTCTAACTAATTTTTTGTTTAGTACTAGTAAGTATTTACTATTTCTTTTAATAGTAGTGTTACTGATTCATTTAGAAGCGCATTACCAATTTATATAGCTCGTGCTCGTTACTACTTGAATTAGTAAGAAACTACTATTAGATTGAGAGAGTAAAAATAAAAATTAAATATGTTTTACCTATGGCTCGTTGGATATGGAGGCCGTGAGGTAGAATAATGACCGTTCGTGTCTGATTCTTTAAGCTCTGACGAGGTTCCCGATGTGTGACGATAAAGCGGACCTGAAATTAATAAAAAATAATTAATAATTATTCAATAGGGTGCAAAAAAAACTAGGCTGGCGAAAGAGATTCAAAACTTAAAATACACACTTAAAAAATGAACTCGCTGCCTCGTTGTCTCGCTGACAGTCTTCGAGGGTATAAAAGCAAACATTAATAATCATTTTTTCATATTATACTTACTCTTAGGAGTAGGTTTGGAAATTTGAGGAACGTGGATAGAAGTTCTTGAACTGAGTCTTCTCGTAAACTCTGACAAAAATGGTGTTTCATAATTGGCAAGAATATCGCCCTGGTTTACACTAGTGTTTCCACTAGTGCTTCCATACTCTTTCCCAGAATCTCCTCTACCTGGTGTGATTGGAGAGGGTGTTCTATTAATTGAGAAGGACATTGATTTGCCTTCGTATGACTTCGAGGTTTGTTCGTGTTCTGAAAGACTTTGATTCTGAGCTCTTGGGTCGTATGCCTTTACGTTATCATTAAATTTAGGAGGATGGAAGGTTCTCTCCAATTCCTCAGGCATGTCCGAGTCCGAACCTGTCTCCAATCCATCATTCGTCGATGATAATTTGTAAGTTTTTGTGAATTTAGTCTGCTCTGTTTTTGCGAACGTTCGATTCGTCGAGGGTGGAGGAGGACGCTCGAATTCAGGGTCAGCAGATTCGGAATTTCGCGACGACTTCTTTTTCGTCGGAGACTTCGAAGCACTCGAAATGCTAGAAACAATAGATGTCGTCGAAGGTGGAGGCATTGGATTTGCCAAAGTTTGTCTCCTAGAAGCAGCGGTCGCCTTCTTTTTCCTGTTGGAAATTGCTGTGGCATCTTCATCTGTTTCATCGCTGCTGTACCTTTATTTCAGAATAAACAAGTTGTATGTCGTGTCTCAATGATTTATAAACATGTGTAAAAGCCAATTTATTTTTTATGTTAATAATACTTAAAATAATATATACACTGGAAAAATGTCAGTTCTTGATTTGTTTATGCTCTCGATATATAATAAAACCTGAATAAATAATAATAACAGTACAAAATATCAAAATTTATCATATTCTATTCGAAGTTGTAATGCACTAATTTTTGTTGATAAAATTAACAAAATTAATATATTGCACAATTATCTAATTTCAGACGATTTCAATCCTAATCCTAATCCCTGTGAAACAAAATTTATTTTTACTTCTTTTGCGTGTACGTTTTCACAGTATGATTAAAAAATAAGAGCAAATTGTAAATCCTAATGATTCTAATTGATTAAAAATTGAATTCAATCAAATGAAAAGTCTCTTTATTAGAGAATATGCGCTAAATGTGGATTAGCACGAAATTAAAGAAAATTTGGATACCATGAAAAAATGACGATTCCATAATTAAAAGTGGAATAAATGTGAGGTTACCTTGCCGCTAATGAATGTCTCGAGGCACTGCCGCCTTTTGCTTCGATGAGATTCTTTAGCTTTTTAAGAAGAATGTTTCTCGTTGATTGCGTGACCGGGCCGGCGGGAAAGCCATGCTCGACGAGTTTTTTTCGTAATTCCGAATCACTCAGATTATCCAGCGACATTTTGTTCACAGTACACTAACACAAGAATAAAATCAAAGAGAAAACTTGTTCCGCTTTTTCTAGAACCAAAAACGACCCTCTACAAAAGGTTTTATCACGCACTCCACCAATACGATTCTAAACTCTGTTTTCATCCGCTCCTAAGTACTGATAACAACAGGTACGAGACCGCAGAACCTTTTTTTCTTTGCAACTAATCCTTTTTCAGTTACTGACAAGCCATTTCATTAGTCACAATTAGTCATGCCACACACCGTAGTTGAAAACACATTTTCTAGTTTCCACGCTAAAAAGCGGCGTATATTTTTACAACGGTCGCAGTGAGAAAGATCGACCATGACGACTGCGCGTGCGTCCGTTGTCGACTTAACCAATTGCGATTTTAAGATTAAACTCTAGAAATTTAAAAAATTGTTTCATTGATTTATTAATGTTTCTGTTAAAAAATAATTGGATCTAGGTATAATGTATCAAATATTTTGTATCTAATAAAATCAGCAATGTTGTGGATAATTTCTGAAAATGGATTGCTATTTTTAATAGTCCATAAGTAAATAAATTTTAAAAACACTGTTAAAGCATCTCTGGTTAAAGCAAAGACTAGAAGAGACTCAGGAATCTTAGGATGGCTTTCCATGAATTCGGAGTGCGTTGCGTTTTTGCGCAAAACCATGAGAGTGCGAGAGAAAGAAGTATTATAGTGCGCTTCTCTCACTTCTCTCACATCTTAATAGAGTGTAAAAAAGATAAATGTATACTTTTGTCTCTGCCACTCGCACTACGACGCAAAACATTGCGGATCCATGAGGATAAGACGCCACCCGAAGGTTCAATCCCATGGCAGATAAAAGCAGAAAACAGGAAAACACCTGTCAATGATATCCTTCTAGCCTTCTAGTGATCCTAAGAAACTTTATCATTGGCTGATGTTCTAGTGTCTTTCTGTTTTCTGCTTTCATCTGCCAGGGGATTGTACTTTGGCCTTAAGACTGAGGGTCAGGGTTGGGTAAATAAAATTTCTTAGTTAAATTACATGTTTTTTACAGTTATGTATTATAGATATATCGGTATTATACGTCGAAAACACCAATTCATATGATCACATGAGATGAGTCAGATGAGGGAGGTTTTCTACGTAAACTACGTAAATTTCATATGTAGAAAACTATGTATTATACGTAAAATCCTCGAGTGACGCGTCACTGTAAAACCCTGGTCTCACTGCTCTCAGTTGTGTTCTAAGCAGTTCTAAGTGTTCTGACTCGAATCACTCGAACCCTTGCTCTTCGGAATTCGGCCTTCGGGTTAGTATGACAAGTTTAGTCAAGTTCAGGATTTGGTTCGGTTCATTCCAGTGATTCCACTATATATAGTGAAATTTCTTCTGACTCTGGTTTCAAACTTTCAATCCATTTCAATCAACGTACGATTGTCGTTCTCACATTGAAACGATTTTTCTCGTTTTTCTGAAGAAATAACGAAAATAATAAGGAAGGATATTTAAAGAAATAAGGTGAGTAAATGTGAGCGAAATTAGTATCCTATCTGTAGTATATTTTTAATTTTACAACCTTTTAATTTCTTTCGTTCTTGGTTGTTTACGCCTTTTTCTGGAGTTTCTAAAGTTTTAAAAATAATTCCAAATACTGAAAATAGTCCGTTATCTAGATGACGTCATGAACACTTACAGAATTAAACCTGTTTAATTTTACATGGATTGTAGTGTTTTGTATACGATTTGTGGTAATGTATTTTTGTTTTAGATAAGGAAAGGCATCAGTCATGTCGAGCACATCGCAGAAGCATAAAAATTTTGTGGCGGAACCTATGGTCGAAAAACCCGTCACAGAACTAGCCGGTGTTGGTGAAGTTTTGGGAAGGAGATTAGAAGCTGCTGGTTTCGATAAGGTTCGTATTTTGATTTTTTTTCCTACCAGAAATTCGATTTTCGTACGATATTTTTTTGAGATTATGTGTCTTAAAACTATAAAATCAAATCTTTGATAAACACATCCGGCTAGACGGACATTTTTGGTAAAATTAATTCATCCGGCTGCAGTACAGTCCTGGTACACTACCAGTAGAAGAAAATTATTTGCAAAGGGGAATCATACGTTTATTGTAAAAGTATTATTCCCTGTCTGACGAAATAACCTAACGAATTTATTATAATTGCTTGTAATTTATCTTAGTAGACGGACAAATTTTTATTTAATAATTTATCCGAATATTGGCGTTCGCCAGTATCTTCAGAAAATTTCTAGACGGACGTAATACTTAGGAATTAGTCGTCCGTCTAGCCCGACATATAGACACTTCGTAAAAATAAATAGACGAACAAATCACTATTCAAATTATCAATTGAATATTATTATTATTATATGAGTAGGGCGATGAGCGCTGCAGATCACTGCCGGACAAATTTTATTAAATAAATTCGTCCGGCCATTGATATTCTGCTGTAGCCGGATAAATTTTTATTTAATAATTTATCCGGATACTGGCGTTCGCCAGATCATTTCTAGCAATTATGAGAAATTTATTACAACAATATTTTTTCTAGGCATATGTAGTCCTCGGCCAGTTTTTGGTTTTGAAAAAGAATAAAGAGCTTTTTCAAGAATGGATGAAGGATGCGTGTTCTGCAAATGCCAAACAATCCCACGATTGCTATCAATGTTTGACCGATTGGTGCGACGAATTCCTATAGTGCAGTCTTAAGTCTTCATTATCTACTACAATAAATCTACGCCTTAAAGTTATATGTCCTTATTAATTTAAAATAAAACTTCGTTTTTTGTAAGATTAAATTAACCACAACCGATTCTCCGCCAACTAGTAGCTGAAAATAATTTAATTTTTAATTTCTCTAGACGAAACTGTATCACGCATTGCGATATAGATATAGCGATTTTACTAGACATGACAACAGAGAACAAAAAATATTATTACTTTCACAAATTGCTTAACAAAGAATTAATTTTCTGTTAGAGCAAAATATAACTCCCGCGAATAAATTAGTTTGTCTCTATAGATACGTTTTTATTATAATTTTTTATGAAGCATATTGTATTCTGAGCAATGAATAAGATGCGAAGTTTGATTCATATTTTATAATTGCACGCAAAATAAGGAATTACTATATAAGTAAGAATATGTGAAAGTGTAATTGAAGAGTTATTAGTCAGTAAATATTTCTTTTTAAGTCGAATATTTACTTGTTCAAAAAATAATATTCTTATTAGAGAAGGTAATTAGATTTCTGTAAAATCTGACCCCTCGTTTTCATCCAATATGATTAAGAGTGTTGGATCAAAGTTCTGACTTCAAAATTCGATTTCTTCATTTTACTTGAGAAATATTATAATTAAATATTTCTTCGCTCTGTATAGCTACTCACTGTTTACATAGAACTATGTGTACAAAGCGATAAAATCTTTAATTTAAAACCTTTTTGAGTAAAATGGAGATTAGATTTGTACATAAATTGTAAAATTTTTAATTCCTCGTTTTACACAAAAAGACTACATCTACTCAGAAGAAAGATTTTAAATTTCATTAATTGTTAAGTGAAATGGGGAATTTAATTTTGAGATTAAAATTAGGATCCAACACAACCTTAGATAAGAATAAAAATTAATTATGAATTCGTAAACCTAAAATGAAAAGTTTGCTATTATATTTTTTAATATCGTTTTTATATTTAATTTAAAAAAAAACTTTCAAACCTAATCACTTACAATATATTTACAAAATACTATGAAATGAAGGTAATTGTGCTTATTGTGATCCAGTTTCTTAGATCATTTTAATATTCATTTACATTTATTCTGGCGTGTCATATTTTAGAAAGAAGTACGAAATTATCTTCATTCTCCGGTTTTAATTACTTGAATGAATGTTTTTTTTATAAAGCTAGTTGAAACCTTTTAGGTGTTGAGTAGTTATTTTCTTCGTTCACTTCTTCTTTTTGTAGTTTCAATTTGTCAAGCACCTGAAGACCCTCCTCGTATCTGTTTTTTTCCTCTGAAACCAAATTATTATTTACATTTTTTAAAAACACTTTTTATTAGAAGTGAAAGTACATTATTGGTTTTTATAATTACCATACGCAGTGAGAAGTGCCTCATAAAAATGTCTTTTATTCATATATCTATATTCATGAAGACTTTCTGCCAGTTTTGGCAACAGATCGAAATTATCAGTGACGACGAATGAATTAACAAGAAACGAGTAAGTATTGTAATATTTATGTACTTTTCCTGCAATTTTATTCCAGATTAACTTGCTCTTGGGGTCGTCTTTTATCAAATAGTAAGACAGTACTGTCAATAGAGGTTTGACATAACTGCTACGCGAAAATATTTTAAAAGCCAAAGATTCAACTGTAATGGTTAAAATCGTTTAAATAAGTATTATTTTTAAGGGGTTAGGATCCAAGTTCTAACTTAAAAATTCGATTTCATTTTATTCAATAAATATTATAATTAGATACTTATGTATTCTTACTCGTTCTGTAGCGATATTAATTTTTAATAAAATTATAGGAACAAAGCGAAAAACTTTTCTTTTAAAATGAAATAACGGAATTTTGAAAATTTTAAATTAGCAAAAAGCATCGTTTGATGCTTTTTAGAGTCAAATAATAGTAATAATTCAAGTCATATCATCGTCTGCAAATGAAATATATTTTCTTAAGGCCATGTATAACTCACGTTATGTGGTTCTTATTACTTATTGTTTGACTTTTGTTGTACCTCATCTTGTTTTTGCAAAAAAGTGAATTTTCATTTTTCAGTAATAAAGAAATCCTTTCTCCTCTCCAAGGTGAGGGCACGAGATAAATTCTCATGGGATATATTCATCATAATAGTACCAATCTCAAAAAAAATTAAGGAAAAAACAAAGGGTATCCTTTTTAAGAAAATTGAGCTTCAAAATTTTAAGAAAAACCGCTGCCAAATTTGGTCAATTTTGAGAATCTTTCAAATTTTGCTACAGATTTCTATCAAATCAGTGAAATATATGTCGTTTAATGTTTTTGTTTGGCTGTGTAGGCATACTTCTATTTCGTAAAAGAGTTCGCCTACAGAGCGAAAAGATACCTAATTTTTTCATTCGCGGAGTAAAGTGAGGAATTTGAATTTTGAAACTAGAACTAAAAATTTTAGAATCATTTATCTTATATATTGGATACTTACATAAATCAATACTTTCTGGATGTGACAGTAGATATTTTACTAAACTGTGATTAAGAGGAAAGTTAAATTTCTTAAGCTCAGCATCATCAGAGCTTATCGATTTCTGAATTTGCTTCAGGAAACTATCCACATTATTAGACTTGACGTAAGCCTCGAATTTTATAAGTTCTTTTTCTAGGTATCCGCCATGTATCTAAAAAATAATACATGAAAAAAATTATATTTCTGATTATACTTTTGCAACTACAATAACTTACTCGTTTCCAGTTGTTTTCAATTAATTCAATTGTCTTAATGTTTCCAGCTTCGACTACATTTTGCACCAAATGATCTAAATAAGCTTTATAAGGATATGCGTTCTCTTTCAAATACATCTTTATTACTTTTGAGTAAAAGTCATCTTGCTCTTCTAGATCACAAATAAATTTTGGCAAAAGAAAAGGTACAGATTGATGGTTTCGTTTCAGTAATTCTTCCAAAATTACCAAAAAGGTTTCTGACGGAATAATTTGTTCATTCTGCATCTGATTCAATAATGCTAGAGCTTCTTTCCAATTATTCAACAAACCTGAAAATTGAATAATGAAATGTAGTTTATAGTATGCCTCTCTTATAGTAAAAAAAATTCATTTATACATACTATACTTTTCAAGGAGCATATGGTATAAAATGTTTCGGTTTACTGAATACAATCCTTGAGTAACTTTAATCAAATCCTTCACCAAAGGAATATCGTCTTCCAAGAGAAAAGTGTTGACGAACCTTCTTACTACACTATCTCCTAAAGGCAAGGCCGCAGACTAATTAAACATATAAAAATAGTTTTGAAAGTGATAATGATAAACAACAATTGGTTTAGAGTTAAGGGTGTGTTGGATTCGTTGGATTCAAGTTGTAAGTCCAAAATTCAAATTCCTCATTCTACTCAATGAATAAACCAATTAGGTATCTTTTCGCTCTGTAGGCAAACTCTTTACGAAATAGGGTATGCCTATAGAGCCAAAAAAACGTTTACTTTTAATAGTTTTTGCGAAAAATGAAGAATTCAAAATCTAACTTCAAAATTCCATCTCTTCATTTTACAACAAAAATAATTATTAAGACTAGGAAGTTTTTCGATCTATACTCATAATTCTATTTGAAAAAAGTACTGCTACAGAGCAAAAAAATATTTAATTATATTTGTTGAGTAAAATAAGAAAATCAAATTTTGAGTTATGAACATGAATTCAAAAACCATAAGAAAAATACATACCTCTAAAATTCTTTTACACTGGCGTAAGCGTTGGGTCTTGAGAAAAGCGACTGCGAGTGACAATAAGGTTCGATTTTCTCCCTCATACTTAATGCTGAAATCCGTAAGCCATTGCAGAGAGTCGATTTCTTCAGCTTTAATAAGTGCTTTCATTAATTCTATTTGAGCAGGAATATATTTATGCTCCTTCTGGACCCTTGCTACTGTTTCCAATGCTGCTTTCAGATCATTCCTTTAAAACATGATCAAGAGATGATTGGAAAATAGTTGTAAGTACACTTTCAGATAATAAATTTAATTTAAACTCACTGAACTAAATGAACTTGAACTAATTGTTTTGTGAAGCTCATTACAGGTTTCCAGTCTTTTTTAAGCAGTAGATTATACAACTGATTTATTTCCTCAACGTATCCTTTCTCTGCCATTAATTCTAATGATTTGGTACATTTGTCTCGAATCTCTCGATTTGTGCAAAAATATGCAATTCCTAAATTCTCCAAATCTTTCAGAATCTGCTTCACATCTAAAAAAAAATTTTTTTTATTTGCCTATGAAATTTCCTATAATTAAGGGAGTTGGATTAAAGTTCTAATTTCAAAATTCAATTTTGTCATTTTATTCTACTAGAATGTCAAGCGCACATTAAAGCGCGTGGTTTTATCAATAAATTATGCTTATGCATAAATTTAATTATATTTATCCTACTCCTACCTTATAGACTTCCATTTTTTCAGGCACCTTACTTGAAAACAAATAGTGAAAATGCATTTTGGTCAGAAGATAAACGTTCCCTATTGTTATCTTTACGTTCACCTGCTACGGACAATTAATTTTAATTGTTAGTTTTTTAATGTTATGTATGAAAACTTGAAATATGGTTACAAGCGCCACGTCACGTAACTTATACATGACCTTAATTATGCTTACAATTTTTTAATTTTTATGATAAAATACCTTAATCTTCAATAATTCATTTTTAGTTTCAATAAAAATCCAGATTTTAAGGAATTCAAAAAAATGTCAGATATATCAAAAAGCTTTTAAGTGATTGCAAGAGATTGTAACATTTTTTTGCAGAATTAATATAAATTAAAAAATATTTCAAGACTTTTCAAATGATCTCAAAATATTTCACACCAATTGTTTTTTAATTCCTAAAATTTCCTTAAAATCTCTTGAAAATCCTTAAATTTTTTATATTATTTTAAAATCCTTTGCCATTTTTAATATCATTAAAATCAGCCAATTAGCAAAATTATTGCGAGCGTAAAGTTGGGAAAACTAAATTGCTCTTATGGTAAATTATCACAAACCATTAAGGTCACTGCAAATTTCTGGAAATAGCTTTTAGAATCCCTTTCAATTCCCTAAAACCATTTGTAATCACTTAAAATTTCTTGAAATCCTTTAAGGCCATGTATTAATTGCGTCACTTTTGGCGCTTGTAACCATATTTCAGGCTTTCAAGCATCATATTAAAAAACTAACAATTAAAATTAATTTTTCGTAGCAGATAAACGTATTTATTTGTATTTATTATATGTTGAACAGAGCCGAGCGCAAAGCGTGAATGCCCGGATAAGAATGTCTTCCCTAAGGTTGATAGAACCTTAAGTAAATTAGGACTCTTCTTCATTAAAAATAAAATAATTAAAATAAAAGTATACAGCTGCGATAAAGATTGCTAATCACGCGAGGTGCGCAACATGGAGCACGAAGCGCGACGTGTGACGAGAATGTGCCCGCCTCGCGGGCAGACTTTTTATGTTCAAATAGGATTAATATTATAATTAAATATTTTTTCGCTCTGGTATATAGCTACTTATTTTTTAAATAGAATAATAGGTTCAGTGCGAAAAAATCTGCAATTTTAATACTTTTTGAGTAAAATGCAAAGATTGAATTTTTAGTTAAATTTTGAATTTCTCATTTTATGCAAAAAATATTAAAAGTAAAAATTCTTTCGCTTTTAAAGCACATTTTTATTTTAATGCAGAAAAAAATCTACAAAGTGAAAAGATATTTAATTTGAATAATTTTCGAGTAAAGTAGAGATTAGGACTTGGATCCAACTCTCTTAATGATATCGAAGATTTCAACTAATAGGCTAATAGTATGGAAATTAATTATCACAATACGCACCTGCACGCATATCATTTTTCACTAGCAGATCAACGTAGTGCAACAATTTATCGACAGGTAACTTGTTGGCATAATTATTCTTGATTTCACTCATACAGTTTTGAGCATTATTTAAATCTCCTTTTTCAGAATACTCTTTAAGTTTAAATCCAATAATTACATTATTTAAGATTGTAATAGTATTAAATTCTTGATGTTTCTGTGAACATATCATTATTAAATTAAATATTCCATCAATGGTTTTCGGAATATAGATGCCAATAAAATAATTCCATACCTGTTTTTTTCTTTGGTCTTTAATCTCTTGTTTTCCTTCAATCTTTGCCTTTATTAAATAATACGAAGTTATATCATTAGTTTTCTGTAGTGCTGCTTCAAGAAATGGAAACAGCAATTTCGTATTATAGTTAACAGTATGTTCTGCAGAATTTTTAACTGGAAGACAACATTTTAATGTTAAAAATACGTAAATGGTAGAGCAAATGAGAAGTAACATGGATAAAGTGATAAAACTACCTACTGCACATTAAAGCATTTTTCATTTTATGGTTGGAAAGTTCACGATATAAAATAGCGTTTACAGTTAAGTCAGCAGGAATTTTACAATCAAGTATTAAAGTGTTTATGATCTCGGGTGAGTTACAGTTTCCAATATAAGGTAAAACAAAACGAGTCAAAGTGTCGAATGATGGCTGGATGTCAAACTCATTTTTCATCAACTGGACGATTTCCAGGACACCTAAGTAATAAATTCCATATAAGTTTTAGTTTAATCAATTTAATTTTGTGCATTAAGGATGTCGTATTCGAGTTCTAATCTCAAAATTCGATTTTTTCATTTTAGTCAACAAATATTACAATTAGATATTTTTCGCTTTGTAGAGCTATTCCCTTTTTGAAAATGAATTAGAATGAAGAGTGAAAAAATATCGATTTACAATATTTGGCGAGTAAAATTAAGAATTCGAATTTTACGATTAGAACTTAGTTTGAACACCCTTAACAAGCAAGAAATACGTTAAACGAGCCTTTAACATTTTCAGAACCAATATTAGCGAGAAGTGGCCAAAAGATAGGTTCTTGTACTTCAAACCCAATTTTACACCATGCTCTGAGTAAAGGAATATAGTGTTTGGTTATTTTGGTAAGAGTACATTCTAGTAGCGATTTATTGTAGACACTAAATCCATTTTTTTCAAGCAAATTGAAACTTTCAATTATCTTTTCTTCTGGCTGAAATGAATAAACAAAAAAATTAATAGACAATTAAAAAAACTTTCTAGTTTGGTACAAAATAATAATTTACCAAATCAAGCTGAATGATATTTTTGGTCAGAGGTAAGAGAGCTTTAAAAAGTTGACTTTCAGAAATTTCAGCCTTTTTAGCCGCTAGTAATACTTTAATGGCAACATCTACTGCCTCAATGTCCAACAATTTGGTCATCAAATTAAGACTTTCCAAATTAAATGTATAGTCCCAGGAAAATGTTGACAAAATCTGCATATTAAAGAAGAATATGAAAATCTGTTTATGTAAAAAGCGACGTGATAAGAATTATTTACTATTAGCTTATAACCTTATCAATATGATTTTCGTAGCCATTGCGAGCTAAAGAATAAACGATGTCCATCTTATATTTGTCTGAAATAATTATATCCTTGGAATCGCAAAAATTAAGCGTTTCGAGGATATTCTCCAGGTCTCCTTTTTTTGCATAAGCAACCAAAAGAGCAGCATAGGTCTTTGACGATGGTCTCCTTCCCATATCTCTCATAATATTTAATACATTTTTGGCCTCTTTAATGTTACTGTCGGAAAAAAAGAAATATTTAGTATAATTTGTGAACGAGAATTGTGATTATGTAAGATTAGAAAAGTTACTTACTTTGCTTCTGCGTTTCCTATTATTAATGCACCGAAAATATTTTCGTTTATAGGGATTTCACTTTCCTTCAGGAAGTTTAATATTCTGTATGCTTCTTCAATGTTTCCTTTTTCGCAGTAATGCCTTAATAAATACTCGTACGTGAATCTGTCTGGTAGAATATTTTTATTGTTCATTTCCAATAAAATTTCTACTGGGGAAAAGTCTTGACCATTTTCCAGGTAAACGCAAAGTAAGGAATTGTAGATAGGCAGAGCTAAAGGTAAGTCTTAGAAAAATGAAGAATTTCAAAGTTAGTAACAATAAGAACTTCTAACCTTAATGATATTAAATATTTTCGTCTTTCACCTTCGCTTTTATAGATCTGCCACAGTTTGCTGAGAAGTTTTGATCTTGAACTTGGCATTTCGTAATTCATTACTTTTCCACAACAATATATTAACATCTGCATGTTTTTCTCGAGTAAAATAACTAAAATAATAAATTATTTTCTATTATATAAGTGCATTGAAAGCAAACATTAAAATTCCATTTCCTCGTTTTATTCAACACATGTTATAACTAGATACTAATTCATCCTATAACGCTTTTCTTTTTCGAATTAGAAGAAATTAGAAAAAATAATTCGTTTATTCTTTTTTACACAAAATTAAGAATTCGAAATCTAACATCAAAGTTAAATTTTTTTATTTTACTGAAGAAGTATTAGAATTAGGCATTTTTTCGCTTTGTACATATAATCATATAAATAAAAAGAGGTTGCGATTATATAGAAAATAGATTCTCGCAATCTCTTCACCTCTTGGTTGGATTTTTATTTGCCCCCCTGTACTTTAAAATCAAGATCAGAGCTGCCAACAGATTTTAAGGAATTTAAAGGTATTTCAAAAAATTCAGATGAGGTTCAAGATTTTAAAGTAATTTAAAATTATTTTAAAATGTTTTAAGGAATTTTGAATGATATTCAAAAATATCATAGGATTTTAACGTGCGAATGACGTTCTAATTCTAGTAAAAAATGAGTGCACCTAAAGAGCGAAAAAGTATCTAATTATCACACTTGATGAATAAAATGAAGAAATCGAATTCTTAGGTTAGAATTTCGAGCTTTAAGGGGATTTTCTCCAAATCACGCCGTTTTTATAATGTTTCTTTTTAGAGAATGAGTCGTAGGGAAATTAATGGTGCGAATGAGATACAATCTTCATGGTACAACATGTTTATTCTAACACTTTTAGCAGGATTTAAAAAAAATTTGATTATTTGTGATTTGACCCCTGTTCGATTTCCTAAAAGTTGTGATTTGCAACTGGTGACATGATATCACAAAAAATGATTGATTAACTTGAAATTTTTATCAAAATGTTTAGAAAACAAACCGCTATCGGCTAACACGAGCTTTTTAGAAAATTTTCAGGTTTCATATTTTACAGTTTTTTGACATTAAACAAGTAAAAAAATGATTTTGTATGCCGTTCATTTTGCGAAATTAAATTTTAGGAAAACTTCGCATCAAACGATAGTCAAGGGGATAATGAATAAAACTTTTTCTCAGTTTTTGGTTTCAGACGACGTGTATGAGCCGAATCGTGTCAACTGTTTGATATAAAACTTTCCAAAGGGCTGCTTTCAAGGTCGAACGGAGACCAAACCATGATTAATAAAAATTTGAAAAAATTCCTCTTAAAATCATAAAAATAAATATGTTGAACCCTGAAAACCGCATCTCACTCACATCATTGGTTCCCCTGTGACTCATCCTCAAAAAAACAGTACTAAAAACGTCATAATTTGTAGAAGACCTCGTCGAAGAAAGGATGTAATTAGAGATAAATTAAGTATTTCAATACAAAAGTTTTCTTCAGTAACTGAATTTTTATAAACCTGGAAGTGAAGATTGAGGCTCCCTTCTCGCACTGTCGTAGTGCTGTAAAAACTTTTCAAGATCATTGTACACTGATGTGTTCATTTTCTGGTACTTCTCTATTATAATTTCTAAAGTCTCGAGCTGGGTAGGTTCAGATCTGTTTATAAATTTTATAACGACTTCAGCTGTTGAGTGATATCTATAAATCATATTTATAGTTTATGAATTATTTTCGATTTTAAAACATTAGTTTGATTTATGGGTCTTGAATCCAAACTGTTAACTCAAAATTCGATTTTTTCACTTTCTTTATAAATATTACAATTAAATATTTTCTTAGTTCTATATAGATATTCATTTTTTAAATAAAATTATCTATACACAGCGAAAAAAAAAATAAAATCTTAATACTTCTTAAGTAAAATTAAAAGATTTCAGTTTTAGGGTAATTTTGAACTGCTAGGTTTACGCAAAAAGTATTCAAACGAAACATTTTCTCACTCGATAGACATGTTTTTATTTTAAAACAGAATATATTTACAGAGCGAAAAGATATTTTGATTCTAATAATTGTTAAGTAAAATGGGACTTTAATTTTAAGAATAGAATTTGGATCCAACACTCTTACTTATCGAAACTTTTGATACATGATGTAAATAAGATTAAAACTAACTTGTTTGGATGTAAGGTTGCATAATTTGATTTTAATGCAAACTTCAAAGGAGAGTAATTAAACTGGTAAATTTTTAAATAGTAACCAGTGAAGAAGTTGATAAACTTGCGAGTTCTTAAAATCGTGGCCATCGTAGTTAATTATTTCATATAAAGTTCTCAAGTGACATAAAAGGTATCTTGTCCTGAAACTAAAGACACATGTGTTTATTTAATTAGAGCAAAAAAAAAGTAGAATAAAAGACTATTTTAATAAACAATATTAATAAATTTAAAATTCAGTTGAGTCTTTCTGTAATTTTTGGAGCACATGACAGAGCATATTTTAAATAGGATAACGAATTACATTAGATAAAATAAAGGTAGTCTATATCTTGTTTAAATAATATTTTAGAACAAATACTAACCTTAAAATATGAATGATTCACGTTTTATCTAAAATTCTGAAATAAACACTTGATCTACCAACTTTCTCTAATGAAATTTTTCCATTTTAATTCTATGACTTATAGAATATCTAAACTTCTTTTCTATAAATCTCAGAAAAGCGATTAAGAAAATTACTGCACCTGGAAAGTTGAAAACTTGTGGAAAAGTATCTATTTTACCTCATAGCAGTAGGCCTAGGCCGCCTCCAGCCGCCTCATCAATTCATCATATAGTCTGTGATGAGCGCACATATGTGCTCATCTTAATTGTTGAAAGTAAACGCGCGTTCACAAACCGTCCTTACAAACTCGTAAATCATTGGTTTATCAGAGATGGTCTGTGTAACGAGCGCACGAGTACCCAATCCAGTCACTAGGAGCGTGTTATCGCTACCGCGAAATACGCGGCTTAATTCTAATAAGTTGTAGAAATAAAGAACGATAGATTTTAAGTTTCAACCGAAAATAAAGATTGGCAAGCAACAATTTATTGCAAATCAGCTTAACCTTCCTAGTATTTTATAGTTTTACTTTAGTATCACATATGTTAATTTCGATGGAAACTTGAATTCCTGGCATACTTGTCTGTAACTCAATATTTTATATCTGATCGGAAACCTTTTTCTTGCAGCATTCTAAAATTTCAGGGTATTTGCAATAGTTTACATATCTAGCACTTAAGTTTCCGCATTCCTTCTTAGGTATAAATTCAAGAGTCAAAAAC
>JAUESI010000010.1:9929632-9949969 GCA_032275145.1 Synergus laeviventris | reverse complement strand
CTCTGGTTGTGTTCATTTTTTTTTACAGAATCTCTGTGATCTGCGTTGTTAACCTGCAAGAAAAATGGCGGCTCTGGCTAACATGCCACACGGCCACACTGTCTCTTTCAAAGCCGAGCGACGCCATTGGTCTATTCATTGGCATAAAGCCAATCAGCTTTTAACTCCATGGGAAATAAGGTGACAAAAAGTTAGCACCACTTTCAAAAATGTATTTTCTTCATTATGATTATTAATTGCAGGTATAGGCAGAGTATAGGTATAAGTATATAACAAAACATTTTAAGACTAATATTAAAAAAGAAGATCTTAAGTAAAATTAATTATCGAAAATTATATACAATAAAATTGGGTGGAAGTGAAAAAATAAAATCGCAAATTTCGGGTGTATAAAGTACTAAAAAATATAATTATAATATCACTTTCCTTATTTTTGACGAAAATACAATCAAACTATTTAAAGTTTATTGACCTCCGCTTGTAAAATTGATCATTGGTTGAGTTATTTCGTAATGATTCACTAAAATCTGTAACAGACAGTGAAAAATCTATTATAACGTTGTCAATCCATTTCATATCAGACACATACACGCGCGCGCGCTCGCACATATATCAACATATTTTTTTTAATTGGAAGAAAAATTTTTCTACGAAATTATGGGTACTTGAAGTTTTTACTCTGTTTAAAAAACAATAACTTTGGACCTACTTAATTGAGATATTTAAGATTTCTTCCTAGCTTGCAGCGTTTATCGTCTTTTTTTTATCTTAGCTACTACCAAATTTAGTGTTAAAATTTAGTAAAACTTACACTTATATTTGTTGCTAATCTTTTATTGAATTTGTACTATCATAAAGAAGAGATCTTGCGAGTTTTTTGCGGGCTAAATAAAGGGGAGAATTTAGGCAGGAGAATTTGTTTGCATAAAATCAAATTTTTCTCGCAAACGACAGATACGAAAAGACCTTAAGGGTATGTGTTACCATATGAGCACATTTAGATAACCTGGGTTTTTTTCTAAAAAATTTACTTTTTCAACAAAATAATAGTGCACGGCCGTCAAGAACGTGAACACGGACGGATTTTGTACTTTTTTTTTTTTTTTTTTTTTGAAAAAGTAGAACTTGTAGAAAAATAGCCGGGTTATATAAATGTGTTTATATGGTAAGTAACACATACCCTTAAGAAAATAGTTGACACGGTTAACAAAGTTTTACAAAAAGTTCTTTTACTTATTTATCATATCCACCGTATCCATTTTTGAGAAAAATAATAAAGTTCAATTTTCTTGTACAAAAAAATTGAAATTATTTTTGCAACTTAAATTGTTTCAACAAAAAATTTGAATATTCGATTTTATAAAAAATAATTTTCTGATCATCAAACTTTAAAAAAATTAAAAGCTAGGTATTTCCATGAATTAGTAGTGAAGAAAATAATTTTTTTCGGAAATGATGCAAGATATCATACAGAGTTTATAAGAACTTTTTGTAGAACTTTTTTAATCGTGCACACTATTTTGTAAACATTTTTTCGTATCTATCGTTTGTGAGCAAAATTCCAAAATTCGATTTTATAAAAAAAAATGCTCTGACCACGGAAGTTATTTGGGCCACATAAAACTCACGAGATTTCTTCTGTATGATAGTACCAATTAAATAAAAAAATTAGCAAAAAATATAAGTTTCTCAGTAAAACCATCGCAATTTAAAAAATTTTGAACCCTTTAAATCTAAATTCTCTAACGGATGTCGAAAAAAGATGATAAACGCTAACAGAATCTGAAAAGAAATCTTAAATATCTCAATAGGGTTAAAACTGATAGATGTTTTAAAGGAAAAATTTAGATTTTTTTAAAAAACAAAGCAAATAATTGAAGTACCTATAAGCGTGGAAATTTTTTTTTTTTCACAAATCGCAAAAATACGAATCGCCCAATTTCATCTAAAGACATGTTTTGTTCTCCAGAGATTCTGCGACTTCAAGAGTAGAATGTGCCTAATTTGAAATGGATTCGTTTTTGTAATAATAGAAAAAAGTTTGAAGTTTAACTCTTCCTTTTTTTAAATACCTGCAATTGAGACGGATTTAAAGACATTATATTTTGAACGTTGCCTGCTTTGCCAGATTTTTTAGCTTGAGCTATCATCTCTTTAGTGCAAGGATCAATCATTAAGGCACCTGTCTTCTCATCTGAAATTTGGTTTTTTGTTTTATTAATTGACTTGTTTCTTTGATAAATAAAAAAACAAGAGACATTAATTATTTTACCCTTTTTCAACTGAATAATTCCGTCTCGAACGAGAAAAGATACATGGAGCATGTTCTCAATAGTTAATCCAAAATCTGTTGGATGAAGTATCAAACGAAAATAATCAAGTGGTGATTTATAATCTTTATGATGTCGAATAATCAGCCTTCGAATTTTTTCTACCGTCTGCTCCACACTCAGATCCTCTTTATCAGTTTCAACTACTTTTGTGGGTCTTTTAGTAGCTGCTTGTGCATCTCTTTTATGGGGAGCTCTTTTTGCAATAGCTTTTTTTGGCAAAGGTTCAATAGCTCCTAAAAAATAATTAATCTAAGGTTAAAAAAATAGATAGTATTTTAAATATACTTAATTAGAATCTAGATCTAAGAAATTTAAAATTAAATTCATTATTATTCAAAAATTGATTAAAAATTTCTTCCAATAACGTTACAAGTAAATCAAAAATGGCAATTAAATAATGATATGGACAAAAGTTCTTTAGTTGTAACTATATTACCTGAGAGAGTAGAGAAATACGGTGTCTTTTTAAAAAGCTTCTCAATCTCCGACTCTAAAACAACCCAATTATAATCTTCCATTTCATCTGGAAGTGTGTCTGACATTCGCTGCACATACTCAAGCTAAATATTAGAAAACAAATATAATTAAACGAAAGTTTTTTTTTTAAGGGCGTTGGGTCGAAACTCCAACCGCAACATTCGGTTCCCTCATTTTATTCAACGAATATTATAAATAGATGTTTTTTTGCTGTGTAGGCGTTATTCACATTTTAAATAGAAACATACATACAGAAGGAAAAAATATTTAATTTTAGTACCTTTTACACAAAACGTAGAATTAGAAATTCTATCCTCAAAATTCCATCTTTTCATTTTACAAAAAAAGTATTAAAATCATACATTTTTTCGCTCTGTATGCATATCTCTATTTAAAGAATGAACAGTTCTACAGAGAGAAAACATTTCTGATTATAATGTTTGTTGAATAAAACTGAGGAGATAGAATTAATCCCAAATAATAAAGGATTAAATAGTACATTTCTAAGATTCTAAACTTACAATCATCTCTGCGTATTCGTCTCTATTATAGTTATTAATATCTTTTGATAAAGAAATAGTGCACTGCTCTATAATTTTAGAAGCACAGGTCATGATTTCGGAATCAATTATCATTTCCTCGTGATTTTCAACTAGAATAAAATGAAGTGTAAACATATCAGTACTTTATAAATTATTAATGTGAGAGATCTCCTAAGATAATAGAAACAAAAACTCCCTTAATTCTTACTTTTTTCGACCAAAGTTGTTTCTTCCATCACAGCATCTTCCTTTTCAATTACGTCGTTTAAATTCGTCACAGTGTTGCAACTAACATTTTCCTCTAAGAATAGTAAAAAATAATTTGATAGTTATAAAACAGTTTAATAAAAATGAACAGAAAAAATAAATATACTCACTAAGAGCTCGAGCTCTCGTCAAATATCTCCCCAATTCCTGTTTTCGTTCTTGTGGTAAACGTTGTGTATTAGAAAATCGTGCAGACATTTTTGGTTATGTATTAATTGTCACCTTTTGTTAAAACTAATAAGTAGTTTTGTTTTTATTTATAAATGCGGAAGATGCAAAGCCAACAACCTCAAAAACAAAATATTTGCGCATCACATGCACCTGGCCCACCTGGCATGCAGTGACTCGTGAGTGACTGTTGATGGTTTGTGACTACTGACGCTACTGACCACTGATATATATATCAGTGCTACTGACCCTACTGAGTAGCTGACTACTGACTGCAATTGAGTACTGACACTGACTACTGACTGTCAGTGTCGTCAGTACTCACTATTCAGTGACATCAGAGATCATATATTCTGAATTTCTGATCTGATTTCATATCTCTGAAGCAGAGATCTGAAGTTTGCACCATTTGCACCGTAGTGAATCGTCAAATTGGTGAAGTTGGTATCGCTGGGAGTTGATTTGATTTGTAAATAAAGTAATAAAGAAATTAATTTTTATGAAGAATTTAAACTAAATTTTAAAAAATTATTTGACAAAAAGCTTCTCAAAGAAGAATATTCAAACTAAAATAATATAAAGTCAGATAAAACCAAATAAAACAATAAAATCTCATTTGGTCGTAAAAACACTAGACTTGAAGTTCAGTCGTTCATTGGTTACGTGGAATGTAGATGGGAATGCTCTTTAGAAAAGATCCTTACGACTGTAACCAATTACAACCCACCTCATCTCTGTTGCAACCGTTGCAACGTTATTATTTTTAGTAACTCATATTCTCTTCTAGTTTTTGATTTAACAGTGATATAAAAATCTAGTGACTTCTGGCATAACTCTTGGTGATTTTGTGATAAAATATAAGCGAGATTATAGCAATGGCTAAAACCGTAAACAAACATTAAGAACAATGTAGAACAACAATGAAGAAGTCAATGCGAAGAATATGAACGTCAAAAGCTGATTACCAAACACTACCAACCGGCGACTACACGATTCCTGAAAGAATTTTTGATGAAAAAAAAAAATAAAAAGGGCGTGTAGTAAATCTGAAAAATCGATACTAATTTTCCGTTAGAAAGATTTAGGACATTATTTAGTGACAGTCACTAGTGACATATAGGATCATCGCTTTTGCACCAGCGGAATTTGCAACACACTGAAAAGGAAGTCGATAAATGACCACCGTAAATATAGCACTGCAAATATAAAAAATTTAATTTTTTATAAGTGGAATCGTTTGTGGGTGTTTCGGACTAAGTTTTTATCGTTACGGGGTCAAAAATGTAAAAATGGGAGACTTTTCAAAATGTGCGTGCTAACTTCACGCTGGCACTTTAAATATCGTTAATTTTAAAAATTCCTACGTTGGTCGATAATTGGTGAAGGGGATGGAAGGGTCCACAGACACAGATCTGCCGGCATAGCAAAACCAAAAACTTTGGCAAAACCAGAGGAGTTAGGATTTCACGTTGTTACGTAATGATCCAAAATGGCCATACGCTGGTGCATAAACATTGACACCAAATGCATGGGACTGAACTTTATTTTTTTAATATCTTCATAAAAAATAATTTCTTAACATTTGAGTATTTGGAAAACAGTTTTAGTTTCCGAAAATCTATTTAATAAAATAATAAAATAGATACATTTTTTTATTTTGATTTTAATATTTTATTAAATAGTTTTCAGAAACTAAAACTATTTTTTAGATAATAAAATGTTGAGAAATTATTTTTGATGAAGATATTAAAAAAATAAAGTTCAGTTCCATGCATTATGTGCCAATGTTTATGCACCAGCGTACAGCCATTTTGGATCATACGTCACAACGTGAAATACTAATGTATATATGTACAAATGTATATATATATATGCACACATGGGCTCCATGTGAAATCTCATTCTGATTTCTGATCTTTCTCGCTTTCTGAGTGAGCAGAAAAAAGAGAAGGCAAGCTGACAAGGAAAGAAGCATCAGAGAAAGCAAGAGAAGGTCAGACTCATTTGGTCGAGCAGGTTCGAGCTTCGAAAAACCTCACTGATATATATATATATATATACATATATAATATCAGTGAGAAACCTGCACAAGATTGTGATAGCAATGAGGAGGTAGCGAGTGGGAGGAGTGGGGATTCACATATCATGGGTTTCATCGTGGTTTCATCTTCATGGCATCATCATCATTGGCGCTGATCACCAAGTTGTGTGGAGGGGCTAATGGGAGGTTCTCTATCCTGTATCGGAGTCTATACACTATTCCATGCTCTATTCGGTATCGTGGAGGGCGGTCCGCTTCTTGCAGCATCTTGTTCCGAGTTCCGTGGTTCCGACCCGTTGCCGCCGTCGCCCGTCGCCACCCGTCGCGGACGCGGCGTCGCCGTCAGTCAGTTCAGTTTCAGTACTTCAGAGTTCAGTCAGTCACAGTCAGTCTGTCTGGTCAGTCATTTGTGCTCCTTTGGAGGAGTTCGTTCGTTCGTTCGTTCGTTTTGTTGCATATTAGTTCTCGACAACAAAATCGCATGTAGGTGACATAATATCGCGTGTGTAAGCGCATTGCACCCGCGTCGTGTCCACGGATACTCACCGTGCGACCACATAAAAACGACGCATGTCAGTAGATTCCGTAACTGTAAATGCGTTAGCTTAGGCTTAGCCAGTGCTTTGTATTCAATTTTCTAAAGCTGTGCAACTCTGACCGGCCGGTGTGTTTTTCAACGCACAATGCTCAAGCGAAGTCCCCTTGCTGTTTCTGTATGTTTCTCTGTAAGTTAAAAGTCACTATTGCGTTGAAAACCTGTTACTGAAGATGTATTGTAGGAAATTATGATTACATTATCTTGAAGAGTAGGGGGATTGACAAAACTGGGATATTATTTATACATTGGATTGTAACCTATATAGGAAAAGAAGAGATTAAGATGGATAATTCCTCTGTCTGGAGTATTTTGGGGATTCTAAGGGTTTTTGCCTCTCCGAATTTCGCTCAATCCAGTTTGATAGAGTTGATGTGATTGGATGGAATAGTTGGGTCCTAAATGTTCTAAATCTATAAGGTATATTGTCACTTTATGATTTTAGGTTATGTTTTTTCTTTTTAAAATTGTAAGTTTATATTATAATTGTGCATTTAGACAATCTCTTAGGATGGTTAGAACTTTGTTGAACACTTCGAAGTCCTTGACAAAGATGAATTTCAAATATCTAATGACAATAATCTTCATATGTGCCAAATTTTCAACTATTATTCATAGTAAGTCGACTAGTGTTATACTTAATTCAACCGTTGGGTGCATTAATAATAGCCTACTTGCATTTTTACGAAGCCACTTGATTTTTATTTGTTCTTCATAAAGTGATGTGCAAAATAAACTAAAACACAAGTGACTTCTCGGTAAAAATTCCGAATTAGCTTTAACGTTGGACCTCTTTTTTTTATGTAACTCTGCGAGTTAACAAATGTAATCCTATCGCTATATACAGCGCGGTTGCTAAGTCGGAGTCTGCCTAAAGAATGCTACGTAACGCTTATTCCGACTTCTTGCAGTTTTTCACCATTGTTGTAACGGTAGACTAGACGATCTCTCTAACCCTCCTAAATAAAGCGTTTCATAACATATTTAACGACCCTTAAGCTGTTATTGCATTCAACCGCTCAATTCTGGCTACCTGACAGGGACGAATATTTCTCTGCCTATTTGAACGGAGAGGTCTTCTTGTACTTTTATTTCTTTAAGGATTCCCGTTTCATTCCTTTACAGTATTGAATTTGCCTGTAAATCACGGACACAACGCCTAAATATTAACGTTTATAAAGTTTGAAACTAGTATAACGTTAGATCCAAGAACGAAAGAATTCTATCATTTTATTTAAAAGCTACTCTCGTTCACTCAAATGCCATTCTGGTAAACCAAAAGTTGTGCATGCAGAATACTTATTTGCATGTTGTAGTCCATGACCTCGCGCACTTCCTGCTGCGAGATTACTGTAAGTGAAGGCCTTGACTTGACTGGCGAGTAGAGCGACTTTCCTCCATAAGCGTGCATATATTCTAGAACTTCTGTCTTCTGTAAAATGGAAGACTCAATTTTACTGGTCACTGCAAAATATTGAACAAATTTATAGTACTAGCTTCCTCATGGAGGAAGTTTTGTAGTGGTCACGATACCCAGATCCCAAATATACGTTTTCCTAAAAATATATAATATTTCAAGTGGAATATATATATATACAATATACATATATAATATCCTGATAATATATAGTATGAAGTTCTAAGAAATTGTCTGGAATCCGGATATGTTAAACCTTGATTCTATCAGAAGGATTTATCAAAATATTGAATTTTCTATTTTTTTTTATGTACAATGTACAATGTACATACATACTTTTATAATTTCCTTAAGATTGATTTTTCAACAATAACTTTTTAAATTATCATAATTTAAAGCTAATGTAACGAAAATAAAGATTTTAACTTTTCGAGGTTGAATCATACAGAAGGATTATTGAAATTTACATTTTAAACATTTGCAGTAATAAATACAATTATATACTGTTATAAATTGAATTTATCCGTCTGTCTATCGGTATTTTTGTTAGTTAATTCATTCTTCTGTTCGTATTTATATAAGTTTCTCAATTGAAATTTACTTAATACTTTTTTTTAAATTTCTTTCTTTTAATTATTAATGTTTCCTCCACAAGGAAACAAAATGTAGTGTAATGAAAACAGTTTGCATTTGTCTTCCAAACAATTTAGTTCTTCAGTCAAAAATGTTAAATCTACTTGTTTGTTGTATCTTGCAAGGCTTATTGTTCTCATAAATTCGTCTACAGGTTCATTTTAGACGACGAATGTTTATTTCCCGATCTACAATAATCAATGATTAATCATTAATACAATTTCTTTCTCTGTTTTTTTCAAATTAATTTTAAAATTCAAAAAAAGTATAAGAAAAAAAATCCGCTTTGTAAAAGAAAATTTTTGTGATTGTTTTCAGGTCGCCAGTTAAAGGAGAAGCGTATTTCTGCGGAAGAAAATAAGAAGAGAAAAGAAGGGAGTGAGGTACAAATTTACATTGTCAAAAATTAAGCACTAAAATTAGTGTATCGTCGACATCGACTACAGGAAGACCACAAATGGGTACTGCTTCGAGGAGTGCAAACTTGTTTAATTTCATAGTCTCGAATTTCTCTTGGGCTACTCACTAAACCTTTTTGTGTCGGAATAAAATAATACCACTAAGTCTTCAATTGAACAGATCAAACAATCACCATCAAATGCTTTTCATCGTCCGGCAAGTCAAAGCGCATTCGAAACATTCACCAAAACATTTCCTAAGCGATTATACAACACAACCCCTTTTTCTTCTCAGTCGTCAAAAGTGTTAAATTAAAGGAAGAAGTAGGGTTGCATCAAACTTTGCGATGACGACTACGTCGTAAACACAAAGGGAGTAAAGGTTTCCATTAGTAGGATAGTCATTGACGACCAAACGAAGGCAACCATAAAGTGCAAAAAGCGAAGGTTTGTACGAGGGTGAGTAAGAATCACTTAGTGGAAACGCTTAACCAGGCGGAAGGGACCAACGTTAGTTCCCGGTGAATAAAAAGGAATCTTCTGGTTCTGATTACTTTCCGTTCATATGCCCGTCAACGATTCTCCTTCTTTACCCGTCTTGAGATAAGAGATTTGTTCACTGCAGTCGTGATAACGAGCAAGCCACGTCTTCTATTTTCCCAGTAGCTCGCAGATATTCAGATCTATGATGTTTAACTGAGTAAACGAAAAATAGAGGGAAATCAGTAAATTCCCCTCCGTGAATTATTGTACTTCCACAATTCTGTTTGAGGAGAACACAGCTTTAAACGTTAAAGTTGTGGATGGTACGTGTATAAAACATCCAAAGAAGCAAAACAGCCACGTATACGCAATTAGAAGATACATACTACACAAACAAGAATCTATTCTCACCACACTGTTGGTATTTAATGAATGACGTACACGACATACGGTCTAGTCGCGCGACGCACAAGTGCGCGAAATTGCAGGTAGCAGAGTGTCGTCGGTGATAGTGTCGGTGCCAGCGCCAGTGTCGGTGACGGTGACGGTATCGGAAACGATACTGCTAGAAGTGGTGAAACGATGATGTGTATCAAGTGGATTTTAATCTTGACTCTGTTGCTTTCAACCAGAGATAATCCTGCTAGGGCCTATACAAATCAATGGGCTGCACACATCGAAGGAGGACCAGAAGTGGCCCAGAAAGTCGCCCAAGATCATGGATTTCGATATCTCGATAAGGTGCGTTATGACCATTTGCTCATTTTTTAATCATTGAAGTTTTATCTTGCTTCCCAATTCCATATGATATAATATTTTTATATAAAAAAAGAAAATTTTTTCACAACACGAAAAATCAATAATTTTAAAAATATTGACAGAAACAACTGGTAGTACAAAAAAATAACATTAATAGTACACATTAAACAATGTGGTAATTGTCGATTGGTTCCGCGCAGTTGAAAACAGACGTGAAACTAATGTCTACATGGACAGAAATTATTTTTCACAGATCGGTGTAAAGCGTTTTGATATTTGCTAAATTTAAACGAAAAATCGTGAGTCAATCGAAAAGAATGCGACGCTCGAAAGTCGAGGGCAGAAGATACTTGTAAATGATGAAATATACAAGTGCAATAGTACATGTAACATAGTCTTTAGGTAAAACCTAATTTTATGTTTATGCAGGTTCTATTCTTTATAAACTTGGGTAATAAATCATGAATTAAAATAAGAAAGTGATTTTCAGAATAAGTATTGAAATGTTCCTAATTGAGTTTTATGTGATAGCTCCTCTTCAAAATTTGTAAAATTCTTTAAAATTCATCATCTAGAAAAATGTCAGCTTTAGGTTTGAGTTTCATTCGATAGTATCCCTAGGATTTAAACAAATTTTTAAATGCTTCTGCGTCGACACAGATCGACGTGACTTAGCGTGATTACCTGGTCCAGTGGGAGAACTCCAACTCATATCGTCAGATGAACACTCGGCTCTCATTAAATAAATAGAATGACATTTCTCACAACTGAAAATTACGTCAAATCTTCTACGGTCATCTCGTAAATCGCATGAAACATTCATTTTTATAGTTCCAGAGTAGATTCTGTCGAAGTCCTGGAAAAATAGGCGGAGCTTTTGCCGCAATTCTGTTCTACAGAGGTGAACAAATTTGTCAAGACTTCCTCATTACGTGTGAAACCTTGAACCAATTTTTTTACGACTTACTGTCACGTGATTGTTAGATTCTCTCTAGTTAAATATTTTCTCTATATGTAGTTTAAGTTCTGCTTATCGGACCTCAGTTTCATGCCTCACAACCGACGGTCCATGTGGGGCATTATAAAAACATTATAACATTGCATTACGCAATTATAATGATATAAAAGTTTTTAGTTTCATAGTCACTGAAATCACCGATTGCATATTCATCGTTTCTTGACAAACATTGTTGGTCGATTTCAAGAAAGCGAAAGTTCAACACAGAGTCTTTACTACTTCCTTGTCTGTCTTTTTATTTTATTTTAAACAGCAATGGGTCTCCAATGCTGTGAAAAGTTTCGAAGTCGATCGGACTTCTCGTTCGATCCTTTAATTTAAAAAACAATTTCTTCAATATATGTAGTAATCTTTCTATGATGATTCATTTTGAAAAATTAGAGGAAGAAGTTGGTAGGAGAGAGGAGGTTCAGGAGAGGTCGAAAGAGGTGGCTGGAAATCTAGATCTTCAAATCGATAGCCGCGTCAATCCGTCATTTATTCGTTAGAGTTAATCAAATAGAATGAAGTCTTGTTTTATTGAGTTACTTAGCGTCGTGATCCAATCTTACTCGATAAAGACATTGAAATCAAGTTTGGACTCAAAATGGGCTCTTATAATAATAAATTGTCACTATCCAATCCATACAATAGCTTTTATGAATGTATTTTCTGTATCGATCAGATCTTCATACGCACTCGGATCCTCCCTTGTCTCTCTTTTTATTTTATTTTAAACAGCAGTGGGTCTCCAATGCTGTGAAAAGTTTGGAAGTCGATCGGACTTCTCGTTCGATCCTGTGGAGTTAGAAAGAATTGAATGATCGACTTGGGTAATTTTCACCAAAACATTTGAAGCACCAGAAAACGAAGTAAGAACTAACCTCGGACCCGGGACAGGCGTTTGAATTTAAATTTACTAAACTTGAGCGTAACAGAAAACCATCGAAGAGAGTAAAATAAGAAAAGAAAAGTGATGAGGACGGAATGCAGTGGAGGGAGAAAGAGAGGAATAGAGAAGGGTAGAGCGGTTTGACCAGTCAGAATACCCATCTCACTCTTTCTGCCTCTTTTGCGGGCTATTCAGTGTTCCTTCTGTAACTTCGGTGACTTCCAGGTGTATGGTCGTTTTGCACTATACAAATTTCTTTGTTTCAAAGTACAATATAGATACATATCTTTCATATTATATATTTCTGTTTAGCACGTCATATATATTTTCCTTAGCAGCTCTTATTTATTTCTTTAAACTTTTATAAATCGTTATATTATTTCTTGTGGATATGAGTACGGAAAGGAAAGAATTTATTTTTAACCAGTACTGCACTGGTTTAGAAATATTATTTAGGTTAAACATAAATTCACCGTAAAGAACTTGACTCATTGTGTCACCTATCTCAAAATCTTATCTCTCATGGGTCAGCGTATTAGGAAACTCTGGAGAATTTGGTATAATATTTCTTTAAGGAGGAAGATGAAATAGTAGTTCACTTCGATGTTGTGTTAGCGATAGTTTTACAATTAGAATTTAATTGAGGATATTCCAAGTGTATATTCTAGACAAAAGTTAGTATAGAGTTTTACAGAAATTCTTTTCAATATTATGTATTCTATAACATTTTTAGGATGCTCCAAAATTTTTTTTCAATACCTGCTAGTGCTGCTATCTATTGCTATGAACTAGCTGAAACTTTTTCTGATACATAATACGGATAATACGGTCCTGAGTAAGCACTTTTATGAACATAAAGCGGTGTTGTCACGTTTCGTATAGACGTCCAATTGTTCGAAAATTAATATTTGTAAATTTTTTCAAATTTATGTTATTTTATATACAAAACGGCAAAAAGCTGCGAAAAAAAACTTTAATTTAAAAAAAAATGTCTTCAATATATATAGTAATCTTTCTATGATGATTTATTTTGAAAAATTAGAGTAAGGTGTTGGTAATAGGAGAGAGTAGGTTCAGGAGAGGTCGAAAGGGGTGGCTGGATTCTGGAAATCTAGATCTTCAAATCGATAGCCGTCAATCCGTCATTTATTCGTTAGAATGAATCAAATAGAAATTGTTTTATTGAGTTACTTAGCGTCGTGATACAATCTTACTCGATAAAGACATTGAAATCAAGTTTGGACTCAACATGGGCTCTTATTTAATAATAAATTGTCACTATCCAATCCATACAATAGCTTTTATGAATGTATTTTCTGTCTCGATCAGATCTTCATACGTACTTGGATCCTTCATGATTTTCACGTCTGACGCGTAACAAACGTCATTGATCCGAGACTTTGGTTCATTGACTCTGTGTCACGTATAAATTGCGCGAAGTCACACGAAACGCATACTGAACTGAAAGGCCATATTGTTCAGCGGTCAAATAGACGGTTTAATATTTGTATGCCATCTAATTAAAATTTGTTCAATTGACAATTTATTAATTTTCAGTTTACTATATACTTTCATTTAAGCTTTATTTAAAGACTTGAGTTTGAGGATTTAAATGTGTAATCAAGAAGCATTTCCTAAAGTGCCTTTCAAATTGCAATGTGTAGTGGAAATTAACATACCGTCATCTGTTTCAGAGATACAATATGTATGTGTTTACCATACTGTTTACAAACTACTGTGCATTCGCGGTCTCATAATGTTATTCGAGCTCACCCATTTACTTGTTGTGGTTATATGAATCTAAAACTGGTTCAGATAGATGTAGAGAAATAATAGTCTACATTTCCGTATAACCACGAAGCGCTGTAACGGCTGACAGTCCATTAAAATTACTGTGAAGTTTGACAAAGGCGAACATGCAGTTTATATAACTAGCGTACGATCAGGTTAATGCAATTTTATAGTCAAAAACATTAAATCTGCTGAAACCTGTATGAATTTTTAATTTTTTAAAATTTGTTAGTCGTTATCCGAACAAAATCAAAAATAGGTAATAGTTATCTATACATTTTCTAACGTGTTCATCATTTAGATTTAATATCCGTGAGTTAAGCTTAACGTTTTCTTGACCTAAAAACCTATATTTTTCAGACCAGAAATTTATTCTTATTCTTAGAATTTAGTGACCACCTTCCCACTCATGCAATAAAATTGGAATTTATTCAACCAATTGAAAAGGGAATCGTTTCTATGATTATAGAAATTACTTTTGATAAACTCTGACATAGGTATTGGAAGTGAGTATTAAATTTGAATCGTGCGCTAGGTTTCATGCAATTTGTCATGGTGTTGTTGATCTGATTAAACAATGAGCAAAATGATGCGCGCTGTACCCGGAAGTGGTGACATGAGATACGTAGAGAATCCGTTCCGGCACCCTGTGTCAGTTACAACGGACAGGTAACGGGTGGCTAGGAGGTAGAGTATTATTGCCTCTCTGTTACACGTCCAGGATTTAAATAATTAATTTTGGAACTTTATTAAATACTATATGCCTTAGCTAATATTTATATCAAGATGTTAAATCCAGTGCTCATGGAACATAATAGACACTCTTCAAAAAATACATCCTCGTTTCACTTTATAATTTCTTTATTTATATATGCAATTTAAAAGACTGTTGTCAGCCTTTCAGATTAGACAGAATATTTAATTTGCCGTTTCTAAAGCTAACAAAAAATGTAAAAGTTTGCCAAAACGTATGTACTTTGATGTAAAAAGTACAACACAGCTTGAGTTAATTGAAGTTGTAAACAATGAGAGACCTAGTGAAATCTATTTTTTTGAGGTTGAATATGTTCGTAACGTAGCCGTTGTTTTAAATCCATTGTCAGAGCACAGCGCTATATGCATTTTAGTCGCATGGCTCAGCATAGATATAGCAACTAAGGGATGGTACAGTTGGTACACATTGCAGACGGTTCTATAATGCATGGGGCGAGATCATTGCGCGGATCGCTTTGGGATGTGAGTTAATTTTGAGTATCTTGTGGTGGGTGCTGTCCATCTTTATCCATAAACCTCGTGGACAATTTTTCACCACTTTTTGACTTCCCCTCCCTCCCTCCCACCCTTGTGGATAGCTGTGAAATTTTTATGAGCACCGCTCTCCCTAATTTGTCCACGTGGACATATGTTTTGAAAATATAGACGTTATTGGTCTTCAAAAGCAAGGAGCCAAAAGCGAAGAATTGACTTAAGAACGTGATCTTAAACAAGGTTTGAAGTGCAAATAAAAAGTCGTGAAAATAGTCTTAGTTTTTCATTTTCTCCTAAAAAAAGATTGCTGGAATGAAGATTTCAAAGAAAAAAAATGGTAAGTAAATTACTACCTAATTTGAACATGTTTAAACATTTGTATTCTTTAAAGCTTATAGTTATATCAATTTGAGATCTTTGAACGTCTTTGGAAATATTTGGTATTGTAAAATAAATAATTATAGTAACTGAATAAAATATATTTGAACAACATGCACTTATCACCTCTCTCCTCTTCGCCAACTTACCTGCACTTACCACTGTACAGGTAGTGCCGGTACTACCCGTACTACCGATATAGGCCTGAGTAGAATCGTGAACTGAACCCGTAACTTTGACCCAAAGGTCTTTATTTTATCTTTAGGTCCAGGTTACGAGTTCAGTTCACGATTGTGCTCAGGCCTTATCATGGAGAATAGACATAGGCCTTATGATCAGTCACCAAAGTCTCGCTATAACAAGGAGTGTTATGCATAGAATGATGCGCAAGCGCATCAAAAAGTACGAGTATACCTCGAGTGTATACCTTGTCTCGCCACCTATATGACTCAAAATTTACTCTTGATGATGAGGCTAAACGTCGTCTAGCGGAAGCTTGAATAAAAACAATTTTTGAGAATAGTAAGGCTAACAGTATATCATTTCCAATCCTAATAACGGGTAAAAGCCAGTATTAAAGAACAATGAAAAATTAATTACGTGTGTTCAAGGATACATTCAATTGCCTTCAAGATTTTTTATATAAATATAATCTATCAAAAACCTTAAAGTTTTACCATTTTCAATAAATTCCAATTACAGTTTTATAATATATAGGTACTTCTAATTCCAAACATTTGAGATCAATGTTCTATTGTTTTATAGATAAAAATGATTGATAAAAAATTTAGACCACTATAATAAATTGTTGTGTAATACATCTATACATTGCAATTGCATTTACGATTTCAAAACTTTTAAATCATTTAGAAATATTAACGCTTATTGAGGTCAGTGACAAAATATGTGTAGAAAATTACTGGTTCTCTCTTAATTGTTTACTGCTTTCAAATAATGACGCTACGTCGTCACATCATTGTAAAGATTATATACTGGGTCCTTGAAGAAGGTAACACATTGTTTTTTTACTTGTTCTAATGAAAAGCATTTTTAGCACTTTTTGCTTGCAATAAGAATAAGTTTACTTTGTCAAGATTTTAATATCTTTGCATTTAAAATCAAGTGATTTTAAAATGAATTTCAAAATATTTATTGTAAAAGCAGATTGTAGAAGTTCTATCCTCTCTATTTCCACTCAATTTACTTATCGTTATGTAAGTAATAAAATATAGCTTTGTAACACGGGTATCCCCGTAAGTGGACTATGATCAAGAGAGGGTTAATTAGGGACAAGGTTTTCGTAAGTTTAGTGACGAGCTGCACTTGAAACGCACAATTTGCAATGAAGCAAAATGTAAAGACTGTTTGATCCCAACTAAATATCAAAAGAGATTAATTCATAATTATTGCTGTGAGTGTACTATCAATGCATAATAAAATTAAAAATGAAATTTGTTTATTGCTTCAGGATAAAAGGAAATATACCAACACTATTGGTAACACCGTCTAAATAAAAAAACGTGCTAAGTAATTTTAACCTTTAAATGACAACAAATGTCACTAGAACGTGCCGCATCATCGACATTATCTTACATACTCGACCGCGTATTGAGCCGAGCCGCTTCCTTGAGCCGTCGAGGCAGAGAGAGTTTGGTCTGAAACATTCAGCTTTTGCAAGAATAGGAATGTATATCTTTAGTTTTAAACGTTCAAATGGTATACTACTTTAACTAAAAATAAAAATAAGATTTATAAATAATTTTCTTTATCAAATTTCGGACATTTGAACCTTCAGTACCTCAAGCTAATATTATAAAAAATATTTTCGTGAGTCTGTTAAGTATTATTTTGCTAGTTCCTGTTTTTAATTGTTGGCGAACTTGTGGTGGGGAGCAAACAAGTGGTGGTCTGCTTAATGTTACCAAGTTTTGATTTTCAGTTTGTGATTGCTTTACGATTTTATGTATTTAGTGTCACACAATAATATAAAGTATTCTTTCTCTTCTTTCCTTTTATTTTTATGAGTTTATCGTGAAGTGCTTTTCCCGACTCATTTATCTTCTAGTGTTTGGGAAGAGACATATCAGATGACATATATCTTCAGTTGCGTCGGGATCGATCGTTTCTCATAACGTTTCCGTTCGTATCTTCCGGAGCCTACATCTCTGCTTTTTTACAAAAAATAAATAAATAAACCTAAATATTATTTTATACAGTATTCGTACTCGGTCTGCTTAATTGTCATTATTTTACAATTACATGGTCAAATTCGTCATGAGTAAGAATGGAAATATTACTGTATCATTGTCCCCGTAACGAGCTGTTGAACTATTGTACGATCAATAATATGCTTATGGAATGTAGTGGTCTCTTCCGGTATAGGTTTAATCATTAATATTTGAGCTTAGCCCTTCAAGCTTAGACGTATGTAGAGTATAGACTTTAGTTCATATACCCTTACCCCTTGCTCCTTATCGATGGCTCGCTGACCTCAATAGAATTATGCATGAAGTCCACCTTGTTTCCAAACCACATTCATAATATGGGTAACTTTTGTACATCTCTTATTAATTTGATGACATACTGTATAATAATCGTGAAGTGTCCATGCAGTGTCCACGTTCTTACAACTAGCTGTTCGTATCAGTGTTCCTTTTGTGTACTTCCATTGTTCATTTTTTTTTATTTTCAGGTTTTTGTTTAGATTGGGGTTTCACGTTTTTTTATCACTCAATGAAATTTCGTGTTAATTTATTAATTCATTTAATTTTGCAAATGTAGATTCTATTCTGATTCTATATTAATTGTTATATTAATTATACAGTTGAGAGTTAAATATTATATATAGATAATACTCATACTAATTCCGTAAAGGATATTCTTAATTTCTTTGATATATTTTCTTATTTTCAATGTCAGTGAAACAATATTTTATCATTGTTTCTAGTTTAAGGAGCCCAAAATAGCCTCATCCAGATTTCGCAAAATAAAACCTATAATACAAAGCGTTATAGCTGATATAAGTACCTCATCAAGACGATAAAAAAAGTCTGTAATAAGACCATTTCAATGTATAGAAAACAGTTTTGAGCCTAAATTAGTGGAAAAATCTAGATTCTCGTTTGAAGATTCGCTTTTGAGTCCATACAGGCGCGAGACTCCATCAGCCTCATATCTTCTAAACTATAGTCCAAGCAACTTCGTTCCCATTGACTTTTCTTCAATACTTCTTGAGTACTTTTCATCAGGACAAGTTTCATTTTGCGAGGCCATGGTGAGGGGGCGACGACCCATAAGAATTTAGGCATCCTTCTTTGTTGAACTTCAAATTGGAATCAAGTAATTTTGTATCTTTTTTATATTTGAATATTGAGGAATATAATCGGGAATATAAAGGACAAGAATATGAAAAATTTAATTCTTTTTTCCTATTATTAATATGTATATTTATTGATATAAAAGAGATATAAAAACTTGGAAATTCATAGTTGACTAGTCCCGACGAGCTAGTAATAATTCTTTTTTTGTGTAAAATAAATAATTGTAGATTGAAGTAAATTGAGGCTCTAAAAAGAAGGCAGTGAACTGAACAATCTCGATTCCAATCAAACATACATCATTTACGCTATTTGAACTCTGTTACTCGACGATGAGTACCGGTATCAATAGTCACACTATAATCACTAGTTATACTATAGACAGTGTATCCGAGTTTTTACCTTCCTTGTTATCGACTCGCAATAACGATCCGACAAAACGACAGGAAGCTTCAGTTTTACGAGATAGCAACATTTGCTCCAAAAGAGGCTCGTAAATCATTATGTGCGCACGATCAAGCAGAGACTGTAAAGAGTCTAAAATGCGATATTTTATGATCGGTTGAAGAATTTACTCGCGTGCATACGATGTCTAGTGTCTACACTCTACAAAGTCTGCAGTTTTTTGCGATGCTAAAAAAGTACGATTGACTTTTCAGCCATAATCTGATGGCTACATTGCTGCGGGCGCTGCGCTGTTCCGCAGATGTACATATATATAGATTTTTGAACAGACTTAAAGTTTAATGTGGGTCGAATTAACCTAGTGCGTCTAATCCAGATGGTCTAACTAATTTCCTATGAGGGCCACGTGTGGCAGACTAAAGTCAAAATCAGGGTGCTTTATGTCCATCTAATTAAGTCCCTATCGGACCCATATGTGACAGGCTAATGTCTAAATCTAGACACATTACATCCGTCTAATTGGGCCCCGTGATGTTGCTATTCAGCCTACCATATAATTAAAAATTTGTCTGGGTATAAAGCAGAAGCATTTTTATTTACTTAATATTTTATTTAAAGTTAGAAGCCTTTTAATTAGTCATACTTGAGATATATATGGTATATTTCAAGTATCATTAATTAACTCGAAAATTTTATCTTTTGTAATAGATTTTACATATATATCGCTTTAAATCGTGAATAGCTTGCCCCATCCTAAGACATGATGCAGGAAAAGCAAAATTCTACTTAACACCACATTAGTCCGTCTAACTGGCGCCATATTAGCGTTTAGTAGGTCTAATTAGGACATGAATAATTTTCCCTATTCTAAGCCATACAAAAATGTTTAGTCAATATTTTAGTCCGTTGAATTATAGCGCCACTGTAGCTTTTAGTCCGGCTACACTGAAAAAACTCCATGGTTGTGACAACCACAGAAATAGTAAAATGTGGTACAACTACTCATTTGTGATTGCCACAAATGAGTAGTTCGACCATATATCGTTTTCTCAGTGTAATATAGGCCTCAACAGCATCCGAATCATTTTCCACATTTGCGACGGGTGTTGTGTTGTTTACTGTTCAAGTTGAACACTGAAAAAACGGTCACAGGTATTTCTTTGCAGGATTAATAAAGATGAATGTTCGTTGATTAG
>JAUESI010000010.1:9908623-9929532 GCA_032275145.1 Synergus laeviventris | reverse complement strand
ATTCTCCTAGAAGGATTTAAAAACGTAATTTTAAATTTATTTAAAATTACGCGCCTTTCCTACTAAGGCGCGTCACAACAGTTGCAACGGGTAACCATCTGTGGTTGCAGCCTGCAACGACGCCAACGACTGCAACACTGGCTGAAGACGGCTGAACAGTGAACTCTGAAGAGTGAAGCAGAGCTGAAGTGGCTGAAGTTTGCTGAAGTCCACAGCACGACAAATGAGCACGAATCGAATATTCCTGGCTATCGCTATCTCTCTCTCTATTGCTAGCTTGTTTCTCGATTCTCGCCTTTGTGCGTTTTTATTTGAGAAATAAATTGAGAATAATACCAACAATTTTCACAAATATTTACGTGCTGTTTAGTGTTTTCTTAAATAACGTTGTCAAATTATGGAAGTGAATAGAGAAGTGATTCTAGCAGATTTTCAGGTAAGTTTTTTATTGTAAACAGATGCATACGCTGGAAATGAGTCGTTTGGAAAATTAGGTTATGGAGAATTCACCACAATGACATTGACAATAATCAAGGTTTATACAAACCAATTCTAAATATTTCTATGCTGGAATTTTTGGCCACTCCAAAAAATATATATTCTGCGTACTATATTGTCAGATCACCATAAGTAGCATCCTTTATCGTTTCAAATTAATTGGGTAAATACTTAAAAATTTATTAGGTTTTTGTTTGCAATATTTATGGTTCAAAAAATTGAAAACATAATAAGTTTAAATTCTTGATATATATATTTAGTCTCAGACACTACTAACTGTTATATTAGCAATTATGAATAAATTCATTTCCCTTCCCCTTTTTTGTGAACATCTTTTAATTTTGAATTATACACTTTTTTTTAATTTGATTACACGAAGCTTAATCCTGCAAGACGAGAAATATGTTTTATTCATATACCAGAAGTTTTGAACGTTCAAATGAACGTAATATTTTTTCCTAATTATATTTTATCCCGAAATGTTCTTCCAACTAAAAATAACAATAGACATTACAAGTTTCATTCATGCAGAATTATTTTCAATGCAAGTGAATCAATATCTAAAAAATTTTTCTAGTTTAAAATACAATCAATATCAAAATTCGTTCATTTGAACGTTCAGAACTTAAACCACATTTTTATTCTAGGCATGCACAGACATAGAAGATGTCGCCGAAGCTATTTTATACCTCGAACGAAGTAACTGGGACTTATTGGTAAGCAAAATATAAAGCGAGAAGTATTTTGAAAGAACCAAGGACATAATTTGATAAATTTACTAATTACGAATTTTTTCACAGGCCGCGATAAATAGAGTTATGCCAATAAATACTCAACACTTACCATCAGAATCAAGCAATGATGTCGTAATGGTAGAAGAGGTTCAGGGTCCCAGGAATTCAAGTTCACCCGAAATTACCTGTGTTTCAAGAACCATTAACAGCTCTACAAGCATGGAAATAGACGAAAATTTACCTGGAACGAGCAGACCAAAACCAGTCCAACTTCCAAGAATGCTCACATTCCACATCACTTACAACAAAAATATTCACAAGATCAATTGTCTTGAATCTTGCACTTTGGGTAAGATTTTTGTATCCCTATTGAGCATCGGTTGGATCTAGAACAAGTATTTAATTTGGATTCTTCTTGCAGGTGATCTGAAGCTCTCAATATGGGAAAAAACAAACGTTGGACCATGCCAACAAGTATTGCATGGTTGGCACAAAGAACCACCTAGAGACACAATAATCTTGCAAACTCTTGATTTACCACGAGAAAATAACTTACTACTGACACAACTTACTGATTTAGGCGATTCGCATGATGAGGCGTAAGAATATTTCTTATTTTACAATTGACATTTTATGAGAACTCGTAAAAGTGTAAAACCACTACTAATGTAATCTAACCAACTATTAATATATCTATCTCTTATTTTCTTAATTCAGTATAAATCTTACGGATCGACTTTCTCGAACGTATACTTTGAACGTGAGGAATGAAATGAACAATAAATTGTACAAGCTGAAGTTTCCTGGTACGCGTACGATTTTAGAAATAAAGAGAGACATCTATTCTCTAACAGACGTACATGTTAGAAATCAAGTGTGGAAAGGATGGCCAGCTTCTGTGACAGATGATGATATAACGCTTGGACAAAGTGGCATTTCGTATCCAGAACATGATCTTTCAGTTAACAAACTACCATCAGTTGACAGTAAAAAGGTACTTTTACTTATAGTAAACATATGTTCAATCATTTAAAAATATAGTTTATTAACAATTATCGATTGATTTTTAGGAAGTTGTGGACTTGGTAGACACGGATAGTTCAGTGGGTGAAGTGGAATCTGTAGAAGACTTAGAGGATACTCCAGAATCATGCCACGCTGAGGACGATATTTTTATAGATAGTGTACAATCTACAAGAATACACAATCTGAGTAAGATTTTTAAATTAAAAAGAATTAGTACATTTATTTTTCTCTTGATATTTAATATTTCTATTTATTCTCTTACAGTGCCAGATAACGTGGAGGACGAAACAGTTGGCACGTTGCACTTTGCAGATGAATTCGAAAAGAGATATGGCACTAATCATCCACAATTTTTCACTGGAACTTTGGAAGAAGCAATGCATGAAGCTTGTGGAAAACCACCGAAAGAGGTTGGCATCTTTTTTTCTGATAATCTATTTCCTTTTTTCTATATATTTTAAGTATGAAGTATTTTCATTGCAGAGAAAGATGTTGGCGGTGTATTTACATCATGACAACAGTGTGTTGGCGCATGTATTTTGCACACAGTTGTTAGGTTTTGAAACTGTGTTGCAACTCTTATCCACCAATTTCGTGATATGGGGCTGGGACTTTACTCAGGAGTCCAACGAAATTAAGTCAGAACTCTTAATTTTTAAGATAAATTAAAATAACTAATATGAGAGTATTCTCAAATGTAAAATTTATTTTGTTTTTTCTTTTAGATTTTTAGCATCGATTAATAAAGTTCTGGGACCAACAGCAGCAAGAACTGTGCAAAATATCGACGTCGATACAATGCCGGTTCTCATGATTATCATGCGCACGAGATCTAATACGGAGATCTTTAGAATAGTTCATGGCAATGTAGGAGTCAGTGAGTTATTGACGAATTTGATTCACGCCGTGGACGTATTTCAGGTTTGTAATTTAAAAATATCCTATTAAATCTGTTTCTCTTAATAAAAGCAGAGTTTAATGTAGAGCATCTTCTCATTTGTTATCTTTAGGAACAACGTCAAGCTGATATCGAATTTGAGGAAGAACGGCAAGCTAGAGAAAGAGTAAAGCAAGAACAAGATAGAGCCTATCAAGAGAGTTTAGCGGTCGATAAAGCTAAAGAAGAAGCAAAACAGATGCAGGAACAAATGGAAAAGCAGAAGAAAGAACAGGCTGAGAGTGAAAGACTTGCTGTAGAAGCGAAAAAAGAGGCTCATAGACAGGCAGTTATGTCTAGCTTGCCTCCTGAGCCAGAAGGCAATCAAGTTTTAAAAGTACGCGTGCGACTTCCATCTGGCAACGTTTTGGAACGCAGGTTTCAGTCTGAAACTCCACTACAAATCCTACTGAACTATTTAATCGTCGAAGGATATCCTACAGATGAATACAAAGTTCTATCTACCTGGCCGCGAAGGGATGTAAGTACTCTCATCAAAAGATAAAAGCAAAATTTGGAAATTATATTGCAAAATATGCATAAATATTAATGCTGTTCCATTCCTTTCAGCTAACATCGATGGACACTACGCTCACACTCAAGGATCTAAACTTTTGTACACAGGAGACCGTGGTTTTAGAAATGCGATAATGGATTAATTGTAATTAAATTTTAAAAAAGGCATAGGACCTAAGCGTTGTGATTCGTAAAATTGTATGTATTTAATAATTATTTTCAGATAGTCAAACGATCCTGCAGGTTTGCCCATTTCAGAAATTAAATTTGAATGCTGTACACTTTTCATACTCGGACACCGTGCGGCAGATGTAGTTCACTTTTGTAAAAAAAATTCTTTGTATCCACGTAATATTGTATGTTCAGATGTCTAGAAATAAATTAGTCGTTGAAATTATTTAATAAAAGAAGACTACCTTGTTTGATACTAAATTTAGAATTAATGTCTCGCACTTATAAAAATGCGCAATGTACAAAATTATGCAGTCCTTTTATAAATACAAAGACGCAGCGAAAACTATATCCCTCTTAATAAGTTTGATTGCTTCACTAAATTTGTTCTCCAAGTCTGTATTTCCGATATTCTTCGCTGCTTGGCAAAGTTGTCTGAGAACTTCTTCCAAACGTCGCATACAACGTATAATAGAACCTGAAGTTAAAAATATTGTATCGTAATTTTGTAAACGTAATTTTTACTAACATGTTAATTATATATTCTCACCTTCGAAAATGTCGGTCATTTTGCAAATTTGTAGAAAACTTGCGCCCTTGCACCAAGCATAGAGTACATCCATTAAGAAAGGTTTAAACCTCTCAACGTAAGAGTCTTCATCCAATAATAAATTCGCTTCTGTAGAAACTTTGGCTATTCTACGAGCCAAATCTTGCATCTGCCTTAGTGGACCGCTGAGTTCTTCTGTGCTCTTGGGCATTTCGTTTGATTTCTCATCACATACGAAACAGCTGATCAGTGCCACCATCTGCGGAACACTCAACGCATTGAAGAGTCCATTAAACATCATTTCCGTCATCAATAACTCATCGGCTCCGTTTAATTCACATGCTACACGACCCTTTAATTCAATAACATCCGCTGCTGTGCAATACGCCATCCTTCGAAGAACTCTTTTTCTACACTTGAGTTCGTCCATTTGCAGAACAGATTTAGCCTTTTTCAATTCATCTGTTGCTTCTTGTAACTGTTTGCCTAATTCTGCTTTATGTAGAAATTCTTCGTAAAGTTCATTCACTTGAGGATCTTTGTGAATCGGATGAGCATATAACCTTTCCTCCAAGACTTCGATTCTTTTAATAATGTCTTTAAAATTCGTGTCATCGATTTTCATATCTATTACAGGATTTAAGAGCGGTGGACCGTCAGGAAATCTTTTCTTCACTTCCTGAATCGTTTTCAAAACGCTTTGTCTGTTATCAGCAGGCCTCAAGTCTTTTGGATAATGAATCCTAAGTGAGCTAATCTGGGAAATTAATTTATGTAAGACAGGTACAACTTCTATTTCTCCATCCTCTCCTTCCTGACATGGAATTGGAACTAAATCGGTTGAGTCTTTTGACACATGGAGCAATATGTCGACGATGATGACTGTCTCTTCCTTTGGGTTTTTCGGATTCTTTTTCCGGAAGTTCACGATTATTCCCCACTCGAATGTGTCTTTCTCATTCTTTACCTAAAGTTAGAGATTAATTATTATAGTGAACAATCATTAATTCAATTTTATATCATTTAAGACCTTTTTCAGCATTATTTACCTTCACCAACCTTCCAGGTTGTAAAAACGGTAACAAATACAATGGATTCGTCAAATATGTCCGAAATTCGGTGCCAAGTCTATTAAGTTGTTCTCGTATATCGTGATACGAGGAAATTAAATCATATTTCTCCATTGCTATTGCGTTGTACTCTGCTTGCACTTTTTTTACCCCTGAAAATTTATGACAACTAATTTAATTTCTTATTTAAAAATTTTTGTTAATGGTTTTTAAGGATTCTAATAATGTAACATCTAAATTTTAATCGATTAAATAATTAAAAACTTGCAAAATTGACATGGTAATACATACTATTATACAAATCAGGTATGCAAGCCTGATTTTGAAATTGATAAAAACTTCTTTCCAACATATACTCTGGATTAATTTCTTCGACTCTTAAAAGGTTTAAAACCATATTATAAGTAAGATGAAAGGCCGAGTTAATAGGATCGGGTTTTCCTTGCACAATATCTTTGCCCACACTTGGGCTGACCTGTTCGTCAATCATAAGAATAACAATTCCCTTTTCGTCCAAACCTCTTCTTCCAGCACGCCCAGACATTTGGATATATTCCCCAGAGGTAATCCAGCGAAAATCCTTTCCGTCAAATTTTCGGGGAGCCGTAAAAAGGACAGTTCTTGCAGGCATGTTTAAACCCATAGCGAAAGTTTCAGTAGCAAAAAGTGCTTTGATTAAACCTTCACCGAATAAAATCTCAACCGTTTCTTTTAAAATAGGAAGAAGTCCCCCGTGGTGAATTCCAATACCACGCCTTAAAAGAGGTAGTACATTCTCAACTTGAGGTAACCTCCTATCCTCCTCGCTAAGAACATCCATTGCATTGTTGAATACTTCATCGACTAATTTCTTCTCCTCGAGTGTGTTCAAATCCAATTTCGCTAACTGCATCGCGTAGAGCTCACAATCTTTCTTAGAGAAGCTGAAAATAATCACTGGCGCAAAGTTTCTCTCCATGATCATTTTTACCATTTTGAAAATATTCGACTGACCAGCGTTGGTTTTCTTAAGACCGCCTTTGCGTCCTTTAGTGTCTCCTTTAGCGGCTTCACCTTGGAGACAAGCCATTGCCCTGTTAAAATTGTCTTCTTTAAATTGACCCATTTCATCTACAACCTACAATAATAACATTATGCAATTTCACATTTAAAAATAAGTATCTGGACTTTAGGCACATGAAAAGAAGACACGTACTAAGTGAATTCCATCACCACCGACTGGGAATATGTAATGCTGTAAAGGAGTTGGTCTGTATTCTGTGTAAACTACATGACAAGGTTGATGATGTAAATGTGCGACCCATTCGGCAAATTGCCGAGCATTTGGAATTGTAGCAGAGAGGAAGACGTAGTGTACATTGTCTGGAAGAAGAATGAGTGTTTCTTCCCACACAACTCCTCTCTCCTTGTCTCGCATGTAGTGGATTTCGTCGAAGATTACCCAACCAACTTCGCGCATGACCTAAAATTATGAGTAAATTGTAAGCAATTATACACAAATTATTGCAAGTGGAAGTTAGGTCATAATAAATCTAAAACTTACTTCTGAACCTCTGTAAAGCATATTTCTCAAAATTTCTGTAGTCATGATAAGAATGCTTGCTTTTGGATTAATCGTTACATCTCCAGTAACCAATCCAACGTCTTTGAATTCTTCATAAAATTCTCTGTACTTTTGATTACTTAGGGCTTTAATAGGTGTTGTGTATATCACCCTTTGCTTATCTCTCAACGAACAAGCAATTGCATATCTACAAGATAGAAAATTATTGTCAAAATATACAAGGAAAGACATGAAATATGTAAACTCTACATAATTAAGAAATATTAAAATTTACATACTCAGCCACGACCGTTTTACCAGCAGAAGTGTGAGCTGATACTAGAACAGACTGGCTATTTTCAATACAAAGAATTGCTTCTTTTTGAAAAGGATCTAAAACGAATTTATATTCCTTTGCCGGCTTGATTGTTGCATTTTCCAGAGGAACGTATTCGAGACCTGGCGGTATTGCAACTTCATGCGTACATGATTCAAGTGTATCAATCGTATGTATAGTGATACGTGTCGATATTTCGTCCAAGCTGGAATTTCAAAATATATAATATGTAAATATTAGAAGAAAATTCCTTAGGAATTTTCACGAACGTTCACGAACTTAATCTCTATTGTGTACTCACCAAAACCTTGATATAAGCAAAAAAAAATTGTTTGATAGCTCTAGTAAAATGATAATTAAGAAAAAGAAGTATACTTATAACTTACTTGATATCTTCTAATAAGTGCTCTTCCGTTTTCTGCCTTTTAACTAAGTTAGATGTATTATTATCATCAATATCTCGCTTTAGCTGTGAGTCTGAAAGACTATAAAGATGAAAGTAAATATTTCAAATTCGAAGCAACAATTTCAAAGTTTGAGGTTAGGAGTAATATAAAATACAATAATTTACCTTGCGTTTAATTCTGTTCCTCCATCGGAGTCGGATTTTGTTGGCGGTATAATTAGAAGAGTATTATCTGTGGTTTCTTCAAAAACATCAAACAAATCTTCATCAAAATCTGCCATTTTTAAAGAAGGTTAGGAATATCGTTCTAAATTGTTCTTTTGGTTTCTGGCGGAGAAATATTGGCGTGGAGCACGAGGAGACAGAGACGGAGACTACGGGCGGAGAGAGAGGACACTAGGCAGACAGAAGTCACAGACAGACAGAGATGAGTCTGCCTCAGACTCACAGACGCACAGGAGACACAGGAGGATAATTTCTTTATCTCCTTCAGGATTTCCGTTCAATTACTGTCATTTTTGAATTTGACTGGTTTGACACGGTTTGACTCTTGTGGAGAAGAGCAAAAGCAAGTTTCTATTGGTTTTCTATGAGCCAATCAGAATTTTTCAGATATAGGAAGCGATAGAAGCAGAGAAGTCATAGAACAAGATGGTGTTTTCATTATTGTTTTCATGTTGGTCAAAGTTGTTTGTAAATTGATTCATTTTTGGAGCATTAAAAATTTTGATTAAATATAAATATGACTTGTTTGTTAAGAGAACAAAAATTTGAATGTCGGTAAGTTTTTAAAGAAATAATTAGTATTTATTTTTACTATGTAAAGTTAATATTGATTTATATAATATACAGCAAAAGGTTTATTTATGTTCATTTCTAAAATTTTAGAGTTAGTTCTGTGTTGAACAAAAATATCAAAGAATTTGGGAAAAAGTATTTATTCGATGAGTCAAATGAAACTTGCTGGAACTCCGACTCTGTAAGGAATTATTTCACTTTAATTTTTATATTTTTAAGACATAATTTCTGAATAAAAGCGCATACTTCAATTTTTACTTATATAAATGTAAACATAATATATTATAGGGAACGCCGCAGTGGATCCTGATAAATTTTGAAGAGGAAGTAGATTTAACAGAAATAGAAATTGAGTTCCAAGGTGGCTTTGCCGGAAAACAATGTTCCGTCGAAGCTGGTTCAGACTCCAAAAATCTTCTTGTCGTAGAAAATTTTTTTCCAGAGGACACAAATACCAGACAACAATTTCGTTTGTCTGAGACGAAAAAAGCTAAAGTATTTAAATTAATTTTTCATACGAGTACCGACTTTTTCGGTAGGATTGTAATCTACAGACTGCGGTTTCACTCATGATAGTTTTTGTTAAATTATAAATAAATTTTGTACATTTTTATGTTATACAATTTACAACTTATCTATCTTAAAAAAATTTTTCATTTACCTTAACAAAAATTAAAAAAAAAATGATTGTCAACATTTTATATTTTAACGTCAGCTTGTGTCACTTCTATTTTCTGTTTCTTTGAGAAGTGTTTTATTTTTTCTTCCAGACTTTCTACAAACGGGAAATAAAGATATTAATTATTATATTAAATATGTACCGTATGATGATAATTAATTTCTAATACTGACCACAAGTCAATCTTTCCATTAATGGTTTATATTTCTTCGATTCCACTCCAAGAAGAAGGCATTCACTTTGAAAATTCATGTTCGATACATCTGGCAAGTTCATCAGCATTGTTTTTATCATTGTAGACCTGGAAATGTATAAAATATAGTATTTGATTATTTCATTGCAAAAATATCAAGTGATAAATAATCAACTTACTTTGTGTTATTGAATGTCCAATCTTCCTGTAAATTTCTCACAACATCTTCTAGTTCTGTCCTATCGATAAACCAGTCTTGGGTTTCAAATTCACAGTGGAATAAATTCAGTGGTACTTCATGAGCTAAGTTGTATTGTGGCTTCCTAGGACATTTTTCTAGGTCGAAGAGATCTAAAATAACTTCAGGCTTTTCTTTCTCTTGACCAATTAATAGCAAGACGCCCATTATGCATCGAATTTGATGCCAGAGAAAGGCTTGACTTGTGATTGTCAATTCACACATGTCATATCCTGAAATCAAAGGAGTTAGTTACTTTTTAAAAATCAAAGAGCCGCATGCACACCTATAAAAGTCAATCAATGATGTTGTAAGTACCTGAGGGTATTTCTTCATCTTGTTGAATGCAACGGACAGAAGCTTTTTCAATAGTCCGATTAAAATTAACAACCCCATTAGCAACATCCATCTTACAGATGTTTCTGAAATCGTGAATACCTATCATGTAATTTAGTCCTGCATTCATAACTTCTAAATTCAAGTTTCCCCTAGGAAAAAAGTACTTGTAAGATCGGCGCTTGCAGTCGAACCTCGCAGAAAGATTGTTTGATGCAGGACACCAAGCAATGCATCGAATATTTTTCGGTAAGACTCTATTTAATATTTTACAGTACGGAAGTTCTTTATCCAAATTGAATTGATTCTCAGAATCTAATCGACTGCGAATGTCTATTGATATTACTTGTGAAAAGGCACTGACACCTTTATCTGTTCTACCACATCGATGATAATTAGAAGATTCTCTACTCTCTATACAGCAACTTTTCACTAAGGCTGCAAAAATGTGGTACTCGATAGTATTAATCGTATGTTCTTGTTCCATAAATCCTTGATAGTCCCATCCGAGATAGTAAAATTTCAAGAGTATGTGTCTTTTGGGGTGCCTGCAAAATTTATTTCAAGTTAATTTAATAACGCTGATTTTTCCCGTTAAGTTACCCAGCTATTGAAACTTACTTTGAGAAATCAAATTTTCTCTGTTTGGAAGAAGTCTTTTTTGGTTTTTGATTAGAACTGTTTAGATTTTTAGCAATGATTTGCTTCAACTGAAAATTGTGAGCTTCCAGTTGTAAAATTCTGTCAATTAAATCCTGAAACAATTAAAGTATTTGTTTAAAACATGAAAAGTGTTTTTAAATAAAATGTTAAGAATAATTTACTTACAGTTTTATTTAGAGTTTCTAATTTCTCTTTAGTTGAGCACGAATATTTATTTCTTTTTATCTTGACAACGTTCATTTTATTTATATTTTCATACGGAATGTTACAGTAAATTAGAGTTTCCTTACAAAAATTGGTAAATAATATTAAACCTGATTAAACAATACTCATTTCAATACTTTTCACGTGTTTCTATGATTTTTATTTATTTTTGTTGCATTCTGTCAACCCTGTCAATGAAAGACATTTTGATTGGTTTTGATTTAACTTTATAAAACATTAAAGGAAGGGAACGTTTCTGATAGGCGGATGAAATGAAAGGACCAATCACGCTTGAGGAACCACGTGTTTCAATTTGTGAATACGCCTTAGAACCCTCTAGTGTCCAAAACTTCAAACTTTCAACGAGGAAAGAGCAAAGAGGTAAGAAGTTGGTGGGGGAAAAGCAAAAGCCTTTCCGAAATATTTCTTCTTGAAGACGGTACGTATTATAATCAAAAATCCAAAATTATTTAAGGAATCTTTGAGAAATCATTAATGAAATATCAATAACAAAATAAAAGCATGATTGACTTCTTTTTTTCATACTATATTTCCTAACATTATGAATAATTTCACTGGAAATTTTAAATTTAAAGTCTCCACTCGTGATCAGTGAAAACAAAGTCGTGCTGACATTAAATTATTTTTCGGTATTCTTATGTTCCAGTTGCTTTCTAAAAAGAAGCAATATGTCGATTAGACCAGTATACAGACCGACTATAGTCAAGAAGAGGACGAAGAAGTTCATCAGGCATCAAAGTGATCGCTATGATAAATTGAAGGTAAAGATTTTAACATTACTGCTGCTCTAACCTCAAATTCTATCCCAATGTATTGTCACAAAGTTTTATGGGGTTTGTCTTTATTAAGAAATATTTATACAAAAAGAATTTTTTTTTTATTTTTTAGACCACTTGTGTTTCTTACTTTTAGTTTTTATGCTTCAAAATATCATTTGTTTTGCGCTTGTAAGAGTGGCAGTCATTTAAACACAAATAACATTAGAGAACTTAAATTACTATTCTACTTTTATTGATTACTTTTTTTGTAACTTTTAATATAATCTAAATATGATAAATTAGAAATAAATCATAAATCATTGCCAAGACTGTGGATCGGACCGATAAAACATGAGTAATTGTAAACTTGAAGCGTTCAAGATTAAATAATTTGAAATATATCAAATTTTTATTGAAAAGGTACAAAATTGAATGTGTTAAAAATTAAATAATTAGAGGATCTCTAGTCCGTTAGAATCATTTAGGCAATCCACACTGTTAGATTTTTTTTCTGTATTTAATAAACTTTATTTAAATGATTGTAATTAAAACTCATGTTTTTATTAACTTTTTTTTAGCGAAACTGGCGTAAGCCTAAGGGTATTGACAACAGAGTTAGGAGGCGCTTCAAGGGACAATATCTGATGCCCAACATTGGTTACGGAAGCAACAAGAAAACCCGTCATATGCTCCCAACTGGTTTCAGGAAGGTCCTCGTCCACAATGTCAGGGTATGTATAACATTTATTAAAGACTTTACCCACTCAAATTAAATAATAATTTTTTGTATTTTGTTACTGTATTAGAATCCAATAATATATAATACATCTAACGGTACTTTTAACATGTAGATTTTATCAGATTTTTCATCATTCTACATTAGCTGAATAATAATGTATAATTATATTTGTTTTATAGGAATTGGAGGTTCTTATGATGCAGAACAGGAAATTCTGCGCTGAAATCGCACACGGTGTCAGCAGTAAAAAACGCAAGACTATTGTGGAACGTGCCCAACAACTTTCCATTCGCATAACGAATCCAAACGCTCGTTTACGTTCCGAGGAGAATGAATAAATGGATTTTTTGCAAATATACTTATAATGAAAAACTATAACCTTGTCTCTTTTCAATCCTATTCGTACTTAATCCTTCCGTTTTAAATATCTATTAATAAAAAGTAAATTATCAAGTGAGTGAAGAAAGAGGTGTAATTTGAATTAAAATCTGATAAAAGCTCCTTTCGAATAAATTAATCATATAGAAAACTGCACAAATTTTACTTGCCATAATTTACAACAGGTTACAACTCTTGGCTTTATTTATGCTTGAGTTTCTTTCATTTTTAAATTAAATTTGAATAATAAAGAAAATCTAAATAAGTTAATGTTGATAGGATGTATTTTTAATTTGAATTAGCCGCCACTTGGTTTTTTAAAAATCAGTACCAACCTTACGTCGCTAATCATTGTTGCCAACCTCTTCATGAATTGGATTTTTGGGTTTTTGTCATTTGTTTTCCGTTCAGACAGTTATTTGACAGTGACTTCGAAATTTGTAAAAATTGACTCGAAATATGGAAGAGAAACCGCTCAATCAAAAACCAGCGGAAAATACAGGTTTTTACATCCTATTATACCCGATTTCTATTTTCTCCAAACCAGTTAGTGACCTTTAATTTATAATTACAGAAGTCAACCAAGATGAGCTCATTCTTCAACAACAGAGACGTATCGAAAAAGAGGTTAATAACACAATTTTTTATTATTAAATAATTCTCTTGTTTCAGTTAAATACCTATATTCGGTTTAATTCACTATCGAAAGTAAATTGTCTAAGTTCAATTTAATTTTTAGGTTAAAATCCACCTACGGTGTAATATAAGATTGCTCTAAAACTTTGAGAACGATTTTTTATCCTTAATGGTTTAGCACAAAAGATAAGAGTTTATTTAATACGGATTATCAAAACATTTTTTCAATTCTTAAAAGCACTATTTTTATTTAGAGTAGAAAATTTTGAAAGCTATAGTGATCATGTAACTTAAGTTGAGATATCAATAACTAGGAAGCAATAAATTGAATCTTTTGTATAGATTTTGTGATAGCATTATCGACTGATTTAATTAGAAGTATTTTTATGCCTCTAGAAATTGATATGAAAATATTTATTTTGTTTTCTAGATATCAGAATCGATAGCTCTTGTAGGCGAAAAAGAGTCTTTAAAGGCTTTAGAAAGCGAGTATGCAGAAGATCTAGTGTATCTCTCAAAGGCAAAAGTTTTGGGAGAGAAATATTCATTTTTCCGAAGAACAAGACCGGATGGAAATTGTTTCTTTCGAGCATTCAGTTATGCTTATCTTGAAAGGTTGATCAGTAATAAGGAGGAGTACGAAAAATTTAGAGAACTTGCGTTAAAAAGTAAAGACAATCTCGTAGCTCTAGGATTTCCTCAATTCACAGTTGAAGATTTCCATGATACGGTAAGGAATGTTAAATATATTTAGTTTTTTAAAGTTGATCTTATTAGACTCTTGCAAAGTAAAGCTATTGTTATATTACAGTTTATGGAAGTAATCGACAAAGTTGCGGGAGGTACGGAGGCGAGTTATGATGAATTGCATAAACTCTTCAACGAGCAGGGTTATTCGGATTATGTTGTCGTCTATCTTAGGTTAATAACTTCTGGTCAGTTACAACGAGAGGCTGAATTTTATCAACATTTCATAGAGGGACATCGCACTGTTAAAGAATTTTGTCATCAGGTCTGTATTGATTCATTTATCTCTTTACATGCTCAGATAATCCTATAAGTTGTTACAATTTTATTTCACGTGAAAACATTATCGGAACTTGAATAAAAATGTTATTAAATGGGAAATTTTTTTCGCTTCCAGGAAGTAGAACCAATGTATAAAGAATCGGATCACATTCACATAATCGCAATGAGTACAGCACTTGGAACGGGAGTGCGGGTAAGGTACATGGATCGAGGTGCCGGAACAGAGGTTGTAGCTCATGATTTTCCAGAAAATGCTACACCATCAGTTCATTTACTTTATCGGCCAGGCCACTATGATATCCTCTACCCCTGATGATTCTTGATTCACTTATTATTCTTTTTCAATTGTATCTTTTATTTTAATTTTATAGAAATACCTCAAACGTATTTCAACTTCTCATACGTAAATGAAATTGACCGAATAGAAAATTTCAATTTTTAAAGAAAGTTGTAAGAATCCCAAAGTTTTGCGAATCTACTATCACTTTTCTGGTCCAAATTCTTATGTTCTACAATTGATTCTTTCTTCTGCACTTTTATTGCTCTCATTTTTTCATGTATTATTCTCTTTCAAAAAATTGAATATCAAGATCAAATTGAATAAGAAATTTCATCGGCTTTCTTCGATTTAGCGAACATATTTTATTAATTTTATAATAAGGAACGTTAAGATCAATTATAACAAATTATGTACAATGGAATATAAATATTGCGTAAACTAACGTCAATAAATAGCAAATTATATAATTTGCAAGATATTAGACTCTGATGTACTTCTTTGCGGAGAGTAATTTTAAATGAACATTTGAATGGAGGTTCTCAACAACTAATGATATATTAACAAATTTTTGACTAATGAAAGTTAATTAAATAGATATATATTTAATCAATGCAACTAAAACTTGAGTTATTCAAGTTTACCACTAAAATTGATTTTTTCCCTGTCATGTGAGAACTGTTTGACCCAATGAAATTGAATATTTGTGGACAAGTTTGGAAAACATCCTTTATATCCAATCCATACGCATGCTCAGAGTGTCGCTTATTCACACCTGCCACACTTGTCAGTGCCAGAGTGACAGTTCACGTATATCCAACTGTCACTTGATTGCATTGATAATATTTACATTTTTATCGGTGATATAAAAAATGTTTCATTTACATATTTTAGCGTAAGTAATAAATAAACGAATGGAGAAAGTTCTGTGATTATTACTGTAAGTAAAAAGTCTTGGATAATTGACTGAAAATTAATTTTTTCCAATTTTCAGAATATTAAAACTTATTAATTTATTAATATTTCCAGAATATTCATACGATATGGCTTCTGCTTCAAGTACGAGTGCACGTAGTTTATTTGTGGAATCAAAGATGCGATTAGCAGATAGAGTGCAGGTCAATGTGAATAACATAGCATCTTTAGCAAGGCAAATCCAAAGAGGCTCGAGAAGCAGTGAAGTGAGTATTCTTTTATTTGTTGTGTTTAAATCAATTTGACTGATTCACATTGTTTGTTATAAATATCAATATTTTGAATTCTGAATGTTCAAAATAAAAATTTAGTATTGCATTTGTTTATTTTCAAAGGCTACTACATTTTCATCCAATTCCTAATAATTTTAAAATTAAGATGCTTTTAAAGATTTAGAGTCTTACAGTTCATTTATAAAAATTACTTTTCGTAGCAACTATAACTGCAACGCTAAATAACTTTCTAGTTGTCAAATTGGGTATATCTTTCAGATTTTGATGCATTCAGTGAAAAGTTTCACTCAACAAGAACATGGCCTAGAGAACTCGACTAATAATTTGAAAAAAATAGCCCTCATAATGACCCATTTTGAATATCAGTTGGAAGCTATTGATCGAAGTTCTGCGAAACTGGAGGAAGTTACTGAACAAGTGAGAGCAATGCAGCGTTGATATTCGGTATTTAAGATTATATTATAATTTATTTTTAAAATTTGAAATAAAAGTAAAATCTTTAAGCATTCTTTGATTTATAAACTTCAATATCTTAAAATAAAAAAAAATAAATACTGTGACAACGCATTATTTAATTTATAACTAGTAAAAGATATTTTATTCTGAATACTAAAAAATCAATTAATAGCAAATGAAGGGAGTTGGATGAGGAATTATTAATAAAAGAAATCACTTTTATCTTTCATAATGTAATACCTTCGCATTAGGAATGAATTACGTATATATCTATATTTTATGTAAACCACTTCAAGATTGAATTTTGTTTTACAATTTGGTACATTCTACAGCGTAAGATGTGTTTGCACCATTAAATAAGTTTTAGGTATGTCGCACAGTTCAGTGATGCAATAATATAACAAGAGAATAAGTAATTTGTACGTAGTTTACAGGTCATATAAACATTGTTTAATTATAAGAAGTTAAATTGTTTATTTTAAATTAACTAAAATGGCACATTTTTTTCTAATTTCTATAAACATTGATTTCTATTCTAAAATGAATACTAATTCGATATGTATGCATGCAGCAAATTAGATGCATGCGTATAGTAACTGCTTGGTATTTTATTGGTAAATTAAAATACCAATGAGATATTTCAATATTTCACGAGACATTTAAGTTAGATGTATAAACGAAATTTTTTTATTTTAACAATAAAATATAATACCAGGTATGTGGGCGCGTCTTAACTTTTCTTATTTGTTACACAAAATCGATCGACACCTTAATTTATGAAACATCATTATTTTACACGAATTAACTAACATTGTTTCTAATATTTATAAGTCATAAACAGAGTTTATATTGTATTTATAATATGATTTATTTATATTTAGTTTAATGCTTACTTCGCTAACAGTGAAAGGGATTTTCCAGTACACGACTGAATATTTTTTCAGTGTATAAGGCTAATACTTTCCAAAAATACAGCATAGTTATAAATAATATTCACATATTTCGTAGATTTAAATTATTTAAATATTTTTTAATCCGCCATTAGTCTTTAATCATATTTTATAACAGAAGTATATTTTTAGTTTCTTAATTCTGCTTGTTTTTAAATTTGTAAATAAATATATCTTGAGCAGTTTTTAAAAGTATTTTTTATTTCAGACGGTATGACTAATGGCGGATTAGTAGTTGGCTTTTCAATACTTTCAGAGTAAAAATTAATCAGTTTAAAAAAATGCATGAAAAAAATTTCCCAAATAATAAAAATAATAGAAAATAAATGTTAAGCAATTTTTATTTTTTGACATTTAAATTATGCCGAACGGTTTGAATTATGAATGTAAAAAAATATTAGCAAATTGGTATTTATATTTTCATTTTGGCACGGAAAAATAAGCTTCTGTCCAACGTTTGTTTTGTTGAATTTACATTGCATATCAAGCTAAAGTAATTTTAATATATAAAAATGAAATCACAGAGTATTTTTAGACCTAATTAATTAATAATTATCATAGGGTAAAGCTTGCAATATCGCAGAAACATGTTGTTGCGGTTAAATATATTTTCTCTGGAAGTAGGATAATATTAATTTATTTATTATTTTAATTATCTTACATAACTAAATATCTTATAAATAGGCCAAATTTTCTGGGCTTAAATTATTGCAATTAAATGCGTACTTCATTTTTTAATTTAATCTTTTAATCCAAATTTTTTAATTTGGAGTCATTTATAGAACTCCACTTTTTCGTTGCTCTTCGAAGCGAATTTATTCTACCATATTAAACTAAATTATTTAGGATGAAAATTATATTAAATGACTTTATATGAGTAATACCACTTATGAAAATGAGAATACTTGAAAAGATCAACAAAATATTTTATAAAACATTGTATAATGTATCTTTACAAGTTTATAATATGTTTCATACAATATTATTGAGAACACTCAAATAAGCTAGACAATTGAATAACAAGATTAAGTGCATAAAAAAAATATAAATTGGTCCGTGCGAGTGTTATTTTTATAATTAATGTTTTTTAATGTGAAGATCACTGCGTATTCATTTTTAATATATATACTATTGGCATTAATTTATGCATCTTGGAATTCTTTCCGACACAGAAAAAAGTCACCACCAATTTGAACTTGGAAGGTTTAAACTGAATTCAATTTTTTTTCTGAATACATTTTTCAACAGTTCTTCAATATACTTTCTTTCTTTTTAGATTACTTGATCTCCATAGACAAGTTTTTAAAACGAGTAGACAAGTGACAGCTGTTTTTTCCAAATATTTTGGTACAATCCAGAATGAAACTATACGTTATGTACTTTTCAAGCTTATATTAGATCAGCTTCCACTTACTGTAATAATTCACATTTCATAAATGTACATTTATATTAATATATTATATTATTCTCTCGATGTTTTTTCCACTTATTAAAGATTCTGGAATTTTTCTAAACGAGTGCTTTTTCTCAATACTGTTGTAAATTTCTGATGAATATCTTTTTTCATTGAAAAATTATTACAACAATGACGGTGTTCGTATTTTAATTTGAATAATTTATACGTATTGTACCTAGGGGTTTTCAAAAAAAATATTATCTCTCATTATTTCTTCTGATCAATTTTCATATTGTACGCCCGTTCTCTGCGATTTATAGATTACCAGAAAAATTGAATTAAATTTCTGTTATACATCTGAATACCCCTAAGAAAATTACTCTATAGATGAGGAATTTATGTGATTTTAATTCTGGATACGCAATTAAATACTAGAAGATATGAAAAATTCCACAACTATGGAAATAAAATGTTCACTCGAAGACGTAAACATATGTTGTTCAATCACGAAAATTCTCATATACAAGAATTTGTAATTAATTAGCTATTCTCAGTAGTATTTCATTTTGTATAATAATTCGTCGTTTCACGCTATGTGGACATTTTGAACTGGGTGCTGGTTTATTCCAGTCATAAAGTCTTCACGAAGAATAGGCACCACTGTTGCCCCGGCGGCAGCTCTCCTAAAACAGTAATTTTAGAAGTGTGCTCTCTAATGAATATGCATCGTCAAAAACTCATCTGAAAATCTTCACTGGTAGAAATGTTATATTTTATGCAAAAGTGTTTATTACGCCTGACACTAGAATGAAATTATAAAACGAAAAAATAAGAGGAACTCCTCCCTAAGGAGGTCAGAATAATTAATTATTCATTTTTCAAATAGATTTATCATTTTTATTTCTTGAACTAGGAATCCGGAAACTAAAATAAAATTGGCAACAGCATTACTGTCTTTCTTCATTTACATATCATAGAATGTTTTAATTAAGCTTCAAGTTTTTATTATTTGAAATAAGAATTGTGCAAATGAAATAAGATTGGAAATTACGTTTCTGAAATAGAAGCTACAGTACGTTTTGCTTCCTTTCAATCTTAAGAGATTATTATTCTTTTTTCGTTTATAATTTATTTGAGAATTGCTTCTACTAATTGAATTCCAATTATTTAACTTTTGTATGTCTTCTAAATTTGCACTAGTCTTTTTGTTTCAACAAAATATTCTGTTTTTAAATATTCATTTCCTCCTTCATGGAACAATTCAAATCCTTTGAAGTTTTTTATCTCTTGAAAATCTTAAAACTTCTTAAAACTTTAAAAACTTAAAAATTACTTAAAATCTTAAAAAAATGATTCAAAGATTAAAAAATATTGTTTTCAAATAATTCTAAATATAATATTGAAAAATATTCTTCAGAATCATATCACACCTTCCAACTTTGCAAGAGCTAAACTTCTTTCAATGAGGAGCATTACTTAAATACTCACTGTGCATGTAGCAACCCATGAATTGTTGGGGCTAAAACTGGATGTTGAGTGTGTGATTGTAGTATAGGTGGTCGCTGTGTAACAGTCGTGTGCTGAGGCATAGCCTGAGCTGCAAGTTGCAATTGCGAGGCTTGGTGACTACCAACATTAGCTACTTGTGAACTTTGAGTTCCCGGTTGTAGGCCTCCAGTTGGTAGCTGGAGGGTAGCTTGTATCAGAGGCGCCGTTGGCTGGGGATGAGTCGCTGCAATGATGGAAGCTGTTGTTTGGAGTGGCTCTTTGTTTTGAGCTGCACGAGCACGAGCTAGAAGAGACATGACGGTTCTTTTTGTAGGTGACATCGCGAGTCTACCGCCTGGAAGCAAAGGCCGCTTACGTCCACCTGGCAACAGGCACGAACCGTTTCTCTCATCAATTAAGATTCATATTTTTTATAGTCTCTATACCACTTTGGAAACTACATATATTTTATGGAATCAGAAAACGTTTGCATGGATACTATAAATCCACAAAAATCCACGAATCCAAGAATTTCAAACTTCCATAATACATAAGAATTTGATAGCATCAATGTTATCCCTGCCGAAAAGAAAGGATAAAGGTTTCGGAAAGAAAACGCTTTCCGACGCTTTCCGAATTCTATGTGAACTTTGCTTCCGATTTCTTTCCGAACG
>JAUESI010000010.1:9891596-9906098 GCA_032275145.1 Synergus laeviventris | reverse complement strand
CCTCTACTTTCATTTAAAAACACTTTCGAAATGAACTACAGTTTGAATAAAAAAAATGGTCTCTTTCAATTGAATTTCGCCTGTCACACCTGGGTATAGGGTAGTTAATCGTTATTTATTCTGCGAGTTTCCTGCAAATAGACCTATTGGCGTCGCAAAACTTTATATTTAAGAGAGTACGCGTAGCTTCTTAAATCCACTTTTCTGACATTTCTTACCTTCGGATGATCACGAACGGGAACTTGTACTCTAACGGCAACTTTAATCGGCTTATCTCGCGTAATATCCACCATTCTTTTTTCGCTTCCATCGTTACCACCACCACCTGCATTTCCACGAATTCCGCCCCTTCCGCTACCGTTGGAATCTGAAATATAAATTAATATACCAGTTTTGAACAATTCGCTTATAATTTACTAGTATTTTAATATAATTAGACATTTATGGAGCAGCGATATAATAGTAATATCTTATTAATCATTTAAATTACCTTGAAATATTTAACATTCTTTATAGTTAACATAATTGTCAATTCTATAATATTATTTAAAACCCCTGGAAGTACTTAACAAAATTTCTCTTGAGTTCTTTTGAAACTCTTTAGAAATTTCTTAAGATCACTTGAAAATTCTTGAAATCGCCTTAACTTTCTTCAAAATAGTCGACAGCACTGATCTCGTTTCTAAAGGCTGCGAATAAAAATCCAACCAATATAGATGCAGAAGAGAGACTATCACTTAGCATTCCGAGATTCCGAGAATCTATTTTCAATATAATTACTATCTCTACAACACTTTAAAAATTTCGATATGGACAGCAAAAATATTCCCCAGTCATTCAAATCTGTAAATTGATTGATTACGGATTCGGGCGGGATATAACGAACTTTTTAAGTACACTTGAGTACGAACTCGGATGGGTGACCGATCGCGATTTACGCTTATTTAATCGCATTTTCATTACGTTAATGAGTTTCGGTTGGTATAATTTTGGCTTCGGAAGCTAAGCTTTCCGGATTTACAATATTTTCCAGAAAATGTAGCATAATCGTGAAATCCAAACCCATCCGATATATATGAGAGGGATATACTATTTTTAGAAAAGTAATTTCAGTATTCATGATGTTTTGGATATTGATTGACCTAATAAAAGGACCGATTTATTCTAAAATTTCAGGTATAATTATTATGAAGGATAATAAAAACAATTACATTATATTTCTCGCATGTCATATTTACGAAGCGATATTGAAATAGGTTATATATATACGATTAATAATATCCCATTAAAGGGCATATCGCTCATCAACCCGTGGAGTTGATATGACCAGTAATAATCGGTTTTACAATAGATTGCATGGACAATATAATTTCCTCGTTAATGCAAATTTCGTTATACATAATATAAAAACTTACATTGAAATTGGAATATACTTGATTAAAATTTGAATGTGGAAATCTCAAACGAAAAGGGGAATAATGAAAATAGGAGGTTGGATCTTTCCTAATAATTTTCAGTTAACAGTGAAATGATAAAAACCATCGTCAACGATTCTGAAATTGGTTGGGACATAAAATGTGTCCTTGATATCGGAAGCACCGATTCGAAAAATAAAGAAAAAGGGAATAAAACTGACGAAAACGACTGCTGAGTTGACAACCAAGTGGTTCGAACAGTATGAATAATTGCACGTTTCTTTGACGACCAAAAAACGTTCACACTTCCCTTTTGTTGCAGTCGCGTTTCTACTTTTTTTTGTGTATTATACAAACCCACTCCTACATTTTTCTACATTTACTTCAACCACCTCGACAAATTTCGCAATTTTTATTTCAGTAAACTATAAGTCTTACTTAAATATTTATTAGGTCAAAGGTTACGGCATCATTTGAAGATTGAGAAATTTAAAATTAAATACAAAAATGTTCAGTTAATTTACAAGCGAAAAGTAGTCAATAGATTTTATACATTTTCTATAAAATATAGAAGACACGTTGGTTGCAGAAAGTTTATGCAGAATATAATATGATATATGTGACATAAATCCTATTTGGATAATACATTGCTCTTCACAAAGTATATTCAAACCACCGCTGTATAAACTAAATTACACAGCTGCTGCAGTGCTACATACATGGATAATCGAATCAAATTTAGTAAATTAGGCCCAATTAAATGAGGAAACTGTATATCCGCATTTAATATTACGTTAGTGAGCAACCGTGGTACTTTCCCTTTTGAGATGGAGGTTTAATTGAAGTAATTAACATGAACCTTGCTGATAGCCTAAGTAGTACCTCCACCCTCTTAATCAAAGACAATCAAAGAGAATGTCAGAATATATAATATACGTATGCCCAGCAAGAGAGGCTCCTACGTAAATGCACTATAATTTATAAATGTGATTAGTCGTATATCATAAGTGAATGCACATTACCTCTACTTCTACACTATATCTTGAAATTAAATTTTCTTGTATAGGAAAAGTGAAGGACCCAGAGGTTGAAGCACGTAATTTTCCAATTTTCTCAATTTTACGTAATTCTTAAATTGTCGCAGCATGACACGTTAACGTTTTAAACGTCAACGATAAGATTCTAGCTGGATCATAGAAGTTTAGATTAATCTCTACTGCCGAGAAAAATGTAAAATTTTATTATTAAATCCTGATTATATTCGTATCAGTTCATTAGTTTTAATTGCAGGCAATTTAGTATAGATTTCAAAGCTTTTGGGCTTTAGGTAATTTCGAAATTACTCTGGTAGAATAGTGAGAAATTGGGATGATAGGAAATTTTACATGATTGACTCCCTGGTGTTAAATTTTAGATGAAAATCATACACACATTAAAGCCCGAAAAATTGTCATAGTTTCGTTTAGGATACCTATATATATCCGATTTTTATAATTTACTTATTTCTCCCTAAAATATATTGTAAATAATATAGAGTTAAGTAGAAAAAGGGAATGAATTCTGTTTGAGTATTCTCAAGTGTATTAGTTGAATTTCAATATAAGAAACTTGCCCGAACAGAGAAATTCCATTGGGATATTTAGAACTCGGATTTAACCGAGGTTCGATCTCGATAACCTATATATATATGGAAGACCTAAATTTCTACGCTAACTTATGTTGAGAAAGTTATTGGGTGTAATAAGGTTCAGGGGTCTCAATAATTTTAGTGATTTATATCTGTAGATAATGTTCTTGAAAAATAATAGACTTATTTTTCTTTTCAATTCTATAGATAGAGTTTGATGTTTTGAGGGTAAAAGGAAAATAACTCTTGGCTATTTTTCCTGAGAAATTGGAATTGCGTAACTCGTAATAGGTACGAAAGAGATAAATTGGGACACGGATACGAATAAATTTTTTTCTCATTTTTGTCGGGGGGCTCGAAAGCAGCTCGATATTACAAGAGAATCATGTTAGCTCGCATTCTGTCTGAAGTTAGAAAAACATGATTCTCCATCACCTAAACTCTCGCGTGTACTCTCGGTTCATTGTTATTATAACATCTTTCGCGTGATACACTAAGTAGAAAATCATACCTTAATCGATGTTTTTCGGATCCCGTTTTCCTAAAGAAATCTTGGAGAATTTTCCAAAGGTAAATTATGAAAGTACTTTTAAAAAGTACCTAATAGAAACTGAACTCCATTTTTACAACATAAATATCGATTTTTCATTCAGAAATATGTTGTTTTTTTCTATAAACTCACAATATCAATAATAAAATTGAAAATAATGAATGAAAAGGTAGACTTTATAACTCTGACATAAGTGATTAAAATATCTGCAATTCTTCAATTGAATTCTTAAAAAGGAACAAATAGATTACGGAGAAAATCTCAATAAAGGTTCGTATCGATAGAATTAGGATAAGCGCACCTTGACTGCTATTTCGTTTTCACAAACTTTAATGAATTCAGTGTCTAAAGTCGTGGAAAGTTGCAGGCAACAAAATTAATTCACTGTTTGCTGTCGATAGTTATTCAGTTTCCCTCGAGTACCAGCCGCCACCAAATCTACAATTAGCAATAGGAATGTAAATTTAGATTTGTCTAACGAGTAAAAATTAGCATGGAAGAAGTGAGCAAGGAAAAACAAGAAATTGCATGTAGCAGGAATCAATAAAATTGGACATTCGACTGGTGGAAAACAATTCCAACTTGAAGATAAACGTAGTTGAAATCCACTTCATGGAAAGAACAACTCCTTTCCAAGGCTGGTAATGTAAATCCCCTACAGTGGCTTTTCCTAACGACTGAACCTCTTCCTTTTTACTCAAAATGCCTCAAGGATCTTTAGAGAAAGGAAATAAAAAGAAAGCTTTGGGAAAACTGAGGATCCAATCAAGAATTCACATAAAATGTGCAGAGCTTGTAACAATTCCATCTTCCAAAGGGTGTGTTTTATCCAATTTGTGTCTCAAGCTGTCTCAAGTACATCTAAACCGCGTTGCATTCAAATGAAATGAATTTTATTGTCTATCGAAATTGTAGAAAAAAGAGTGAAAAATAAGAAATGGATATAATTACATAAATCTTTTATGTTTGATGTAACTGTCATCAAATTTACATAAAGGATAAGGATGAGAATATGCAAATTGCTCACAAGCTATAAGATCTGTATAGCTTGTGTTTTATAACATATATATATAGTTTCCAACAATCGTAAGGATTGATTTCAATGCTGACTACACCGAATACAAAGAGCATTGATCATTATCATTCTCATGCACAAATATAATTTGATATCTGAAATTTCCTTTGTGATTTAAATAGCGAACATGCACCCAAAACTGTGGTCATAATGAATGATGGATGAAAGTGCTGTCTAGTATCGAATATCGAGTAGTACATTCGCATTTTCACATTTATCTTGATTTGTTGTTTCCCGGAAGGGAGAATCGTGTCGAATGGCTAGAGGGAAGAGTGCATAGAAAATAACATAAAAAATCTATTTTTCTGCATTGTTCAGGCATTATTTTCCACCCCTTGCGTGTCTGCTATAACATACGAGAATAACGACGATTGACGTTGTTTAACGATATGACTGAATCACTAGACTGATTCTCGATTGCGGATAAGGAGAGACTCATTAATGAGTATAAGAGAACATGTTGGATTTGAGTGACGGCTGAAAGCCTCTTGCACCCGGAATATGCACACTTTCAACTGCTTTCATCTACATATGTCTGGATTGGTACATTATACGTATACATGGACATGGCATATGTACAATATATGTTATAGAGACTTACAGAAGATGAGGAACGATCAATGACACATCACTTGTACAATGGTAGGAAGTGTTTGTACATCTGCAATCTACACTTACAAACATTATATATATGTATGTAACTTTGAAGTGGTAGTTCACTAGTAATCGTACGCTGTAAAATAATTACTTTCTCGTTTATTATCAAGTAGCATTCACGCAGAATATACGATCTTCAGATTAAGGGCGCATTGTCTCAAAGTTAATTCCAGGGGTTTCAAAATTAAATAGTTACGAGACAGTGACATACGTTAGATTAGTTATGCCATACATTTATGACAAACATTATCACATTATTAAGACGTGGAGTTTCACTGAAGTGTAATTCAACCCTCTCAATCTGAATTTGTACCATAAATAAAATTCAACTTTTTGTAATATTTTATAGATTTCATGGAATTTTAAAGGATTTTTACGAATTTGAAGGGATTTAAAATTCTGACAATGGTTTCCAGCAATTGTATCTCACATTTCTCGACTTAATTGCTATGTCATGAACAGGTGGAAGTAACGTTGACAGCACAAATTAATAGCCAAATTACGCGTTGTAGGTAAGGCAACGTGAATTATCTACCGCTTGCAGAAGGGGAGTAATTTCCGGAGGGCGGGTACGATGTTAGCAGATATCTTGCGTATGGCGGTGTAGATCTCGTTTTCATCCCATGGATTTAAGGGATATTCTTGTGGCATCTTGTGGTATCCGCAAGCTCGTTTTACGGTACGTCCGCAGGCTCACTGTGCCTATAACGGCCCCGGGACATTTAGGGGCATTGAGCTTCAGTGTCTCGCTTTTCGGAAACTATAGTACCTCCCCTGGGTATTATGGGGCACTGAGGTATAAATTTAAATTGCAGATCTCTTCAAAATAAATGTAATCCTTCGCTGTCTATACGTCCCTGAAGAATGGGCATACCTTGGAATGATTTTTTATGCCATTTATTTGACCTTAATTCGATTTTTTACTCTTCAGGAAAGTAATATTTTTCTTTATTTTCTAGGAGGGATGCTTTTTATTTTCAAAAGAATTCTTCTTCATATTGTCTACTTGCTAAAGGCTCTTCTGTAACTTTAGCATGGGAAAATTTTGTAAGGAGGTTTTGGTATAAAGTCGTTGGTACGTGACTCTTTTCCAAAGGAGAAACTGTGTTTGCTTAACAAAATTGTGCAACAGGCAGAAGTGTGAAAGCTGTAAAGAAAACTTCCCTTTTGGTCAGGAACAGCATTTCTCTAATAGTTTGTTTTTATAACATATAACTTCGCAATTTCCGATGGTGTTTGAAAAGTCACATAAAATTGCAATACATAATAGAGAAAAATGTGAAAACTTAGAAAAAAATAACAGAAACTTTTGCTTACAAAAGTACTGAGTGAATGCCATTGGGTTTATATATAGATATATACCAAATAGGAAATAGTTTCCTCAATATCATATTTTTTGTCCGGAGGCGCCATATATTGAACAGAGAGAAACTAAACTCTAGTAAAAATATTTCATACAAAGAAAAAAGTTAGTATATCGATAATAAAACAGAAAACTTTGTTTACGCCGAGTTCTCCGTATACAATTAGGACATATGTACATCCCGCGAGCTAGAAAGACTCTACCATTTTTGATTAATCTGTTTTCAGAAAAGGAACTAAACTCCAGTTAAAATATTTCGAATGACTGCTGGCTTCCCGTAACTTGCATTTAGCACATATAATTTATAGCTCAGAGAACTTGCCATTTAATGTCCTGCACGTCCTGATCGTAAAGAGATTAAAGTCCTCTACAAAATCGATGGACAAGCATTACATGTATCGGTTCAATGAATAGACGAGATTTTCACTGTAGAGGGAGACAATCATTTCGTTTTTGATTTTTTGTATAACTAGGTTATCAAGCGATATTTGCGTCAAGTCACGGTGCTCAATTATTTCTACATGCAAAAATTACTCTTTTTTAATCTCGTCTCGTTCACATCCTACTGTTCCACAAGGGTTGATTAGCTGCGCGGATTCATCACGCTTTCTGTACAAATTAAAATTGCAACTTTATTGGCTCATTGGTTCATTGCTTGATAAAAACGATATATCTCATTGTAGCGAAAGTACTGACAATTCCTTTCACAGAAATATGTTATAAATCACGATTCAGAATTTTTCTAGAGGAATTTATTGCGTAGTGTGTTATGGATAAAAATTATCCTGATATAATACAAGCTCCGAGAAAGTCAATTTGTTATTCAGAAATATTGTAATTGAAACGTGTAAATAGAAAACTTTCATCAATTTAATCATTCCATAATGAAGCATTGGAATTCAAATTTTACACGTTCTTATAGTTAAGAATATTGTAATAAGAGTAGCCTATAGAAATCTCGAAATTATTTTCCGAATATTCCATCCAGTGAGGGGAAATCGCTCATATTTTTATCCTGAAAGAGATAATTGTTTGAACATGATGCCTTTATAAACAATGGGGAAGATTTCTTTTGTTTCTGATAAAAGGGGATTAAAAGCAATATTCTGAAGAGAAAGATGGATTGGCTGTTTTCACCACAGACATGTTTATCGTGCAAGAAGCCTCACAGAAGAATGTTTGCTTCCTCAATTTTACGAAGAATCGATAGACTAAGACAAGTTGAAAAAAGCCGATAAATCTTCTCCACAAAGTACATTTTTATAGTAAAGGGAAAATATTTCAAAATTGAAGGCAAAAATCTCATTACAAAGAAGAAACTTTCAGATGAGAAAACTTTAAATATCCCGGATCGATACACTTTGTTTTAAAAAGTCTCAAGTTGAAAAGCAATAAAATACATTTCCACCAACTCGAGGATGGTTGAAAACACAATAGCTTCTAAACAAGATTAAAATTAAGCTGCAAACTTTTGTGGACAGATGGAGACAAGATTTTTTTGGAGGAGCTTTTCCATTCTTAAAAATCCCAGTACACATATATATATATAGTATATATACATTATACTTAATAAATTCAGCGGTTACCTATATTAAAACTTAAAGAGCCTCTTTCACAAGTCTAAGAGCTTGCGGACCACTCGTTCCTGCAGATATTCCTTTGATATTAAAAACGAATTCGTTTTCCTGGATTCACGAACTTCTCAAGTTGTGGGTCGTTACATTTTCTACGAGAATATAATTCACGCAAACTGTCATCGTTTTCAAGGCAAAAAGAACAATGAAGCTTTAACTAATGGTGCAAAATGCAGAATTAAAATACAAGAAAAAATATATGTATATATATATATATCTTTGTCAAAAGATTCCGTTACTCTTTTCTTTCCATTTTACAAGGTAAAAATACATATACTTTTAACGCTTTGAGCGTTTCTGTAATAGAGAAAACTCGCTTGTTTTTTATTTTGCCTTGTCGCCTTTATAATGTAGTAACTTACCTCAAAGAATGTACTTTTTCGATGTAAAAATAGCAATTTGTCTTCAGTATAGAAACGATTTTTTATATTATACAATAAACAAACAAATAACTATCCTTCATAAGATCACAATAGTAGGATTTTATTTCTGCAATAAAAAACAATACAATGCACACGTATCACATGAATTATTTCATGGAGATAAACTATTTTATGGTCGCCCCATGAAAACGATTTACTGAATTTGGGTGACGCAAATAATCCTCTAAATTTCCTATATATGATGGTTTTAACTGGGTTTCTGCTTGAAATGAGACAATTAGTACAACCGAAAACCTAGACTCCATGTATTTCTCTATAAGAGCGATGTACAATTATATTTTGGACACACTTTTTGAAGAATATCATATATCAACTTTACATGTTACATTTTACAATATGATTATATATATGCACATTTTTCCATTTTAAAATATGATTTTATATATGCGCATTTTTACATTTTAACAAATGCCCTTTCGCAAAACGGAAAAATGATATACATATACAAAAGTACAAGAATATATAATTGATATTCATGAACGGAAATGAAACAACGAAAATTATGTGAAATTGGACATGTGTGGATTTGAAATCGGAGCGTCACTAAAAAGGGGTGTGCGCTGGGTTCTGGGTAAAAGCAAGCTCTAACTTTCGTGAAATAACTTTTGGATAACCGCTACCGTAATACAGTTTCCAACAACGAGTTTCAGACAGAACAGTTCAAACCTTTTGTCTCTGAGTGCAGATTCCGCACTTTATCTACTATAAAATTCTACCACTATTAGTTGTTAATTGCTTTAAAAGTTCCTATGTTTGCTTCTAATTCTCAAGACTTATAATAAATACATAATTCTGAAACGAACATTTTCAAATATTCATATTTGACGCTTTGTTCTGATTGCGAGAAGTGAGGAAATTGGTACGTGTTGCACGTAAATATATGAATGGGAATAATAATAAGGGAAAAATTCTTTTGGAAATGAATTAAGTAGTGAGAAAATGTTACAATCGTCAATTTTACGTTACAATTTTACAACTGGTTATAGTTACGCAACCATATTTCGACCGCGAATTTCAATTAAGAAACCTTCGAAGTTCGGCGTTCTAATTTGCAAGAAAAAAATTTTCAGTGCTTCAGTGAAATCTTACCTCAACGTTGGATTTTCGTGATAACTGTGAGCTAAGAATATTCAAGATCGCCAGTGGAATTGTGGAAATTTGGCAAGACTCGTCGTTATTGTACTAATTTTATGCGACTCAATGTGAATATGACATGCTCTTCTTTATAGAGAAAAACATTGATTATAACACACATATAATAATAATAATAATAATAAAGTACTCATAAAATATGTAAATTGATACTTATAAGGTCAATGAAACCTAGTTTACGTGTACAATATTTGGGTTTATAATAAAGGTTAAGTGTTTGTGACACTGATCATTATCGGCTCCTACAAGGGTCAATATTGCCTGTCCTAATTACATTTAGACAAAGAAGCCTAAATATTCTATTTGTGCTAAATTTTCTAAGATATACGCTATAATGTTGTTATTATGTTATGTTTGTTATTTGAATACGCAAATGATTTAGGAGTGATTTATTACCGAAACTTTGTATTTAACGTGGGATTCAAGCAGCACCTGTGTTTTTGTTTCATAATATTTCATAATATTTTCGCTTCATTACTTGACTATTAATCGTGAAAAATCGTTTCTTAAGATTTGCAAGACATTCATTAATTAACTAGCAATGTGAGTCAATTTATTTCATCGCGAGTCTCAAAATTGATTAGCTGTGACGACAGTTTGCCAATTATTACAAGAATGATTGATTTTTGAGTGATCTTGGTCTTCTTTTTATCTTTCGATCACTTACTTCAACCATCTTTGTGAAAATACGTCTCGGTTAATTGCATCCTGAATGCGTTGAAATTGCAGAGTACACATTTTGCCTCGTCAGGCCTCAAAGCTGCTTAATAAGAAAAAGAGCCACTCAGCAGACAACAAAATCAAATAATTAAAATTTAGAAACTCATTATGAACTCTCAGTCTTTTAAAATTCTTAAATTCTTTCATTTATTAAGGATTTTTTTAACAAACTTAATATTTTACAGTCTTTGTAAGTAAGACGTTAGTTTTAACGACGTTATTTAAAAAGCGACTATTTTTTTTAATAAAGGTGATGCTAGCATTATGAACAATGTAACGGTTATGGTAGGACAGAAACCGCATTTTCTCCTTAAAAATCAAGGTGTCTGACCATTACTTTCCATTTTCACTTGCATTCAAGAGCGTTTAGTCTGATTTTTGGAAGATTCCACACATCTGCGAAAAAAAAATTTGTGAGTTAAAAGGTACTTTTGGTTAATTTCTATTCGAAATGTCTGACCGAAAACTGTCAATGCTACTTAAAGTTCAGTATAGTCTGACAATGATCTTCCATTTCCACTTAGATTTTTAATTTCCTAGGTTCATTTTTAGTTCAAAGATTTTGAACGCTAACGGTTCACCAATATAAATTTTGCATTTCTAACGAGGTACACACAATAAAGCAATTGCAAAGCAGCAACTCGAGTAATTTTGCAACGTAATGGAAACTCCTTTCAAAATGTCTTGAAGTACTTTCAAAGCGATTCTCTCAGCATTTACAGTGCATGGAGTTTAAACAATCAAATTTTCAGTATCCCCAGTAAATTTATGTGGTTGAGTGCTCAAATACTTTTGAGAGTCGAGTAAAGTTTCTTCTTGTCAGTAGTTTGGTTCAACCACGAAAATCTAGGCTAATACGGATTAGTCCTCCTGGATTGAAATTGTTTCTTATGAGTAGGAATCTTAATGATTTAGACTTTAATCTCCTTCTCTAAGATTGTAAAATTAGAAGAATCGTTTTCTGGATAAGACTTTAAGTTGTATGCCACTTTGCATATAAGTGAGATTTTACTAATTTCTGAAATTAGATTTTCATGTTAAAATTCAATTAACTCTATTCCCTCAGCGGTCAATGAATTTGCAGAGGAATATATTATGTTAGTTCTCAACGGGGCTATAGGAACGGAATCTTGTTACGAACCGAGATTATGGCTTAGATTTACTCGCAGCTCAGAAAAATAAAATATTATGTATTGGGTTTTCTTTCTAGAAGTCGATCTTTACAAGGCGAGAAGCATAATTAAATATTACCAATTGGCAATTAGCTCAGCAATTGGAATGGCTTAAAAAAATTTGAAGTCATCCCTACGAATTTTGCTTTAATTTGTTTTTATCTTTCTTATAAAGCTCGAAAGATTGAAAACATTATTAAAAGTTTGTTACTTATGTGCTGCCATTTTAACTTGAAGAATTCAGCTCAACAGGTATTGCAAGTACGAAAGTATACAAGAAAATCCATTCCCTGGATGAGCTACATTGTGTTTCCGGATTATCTTGAGCACTTGACTTGACAAGTCCGATGTAATCAGGGTGGATGCGCTATTACTTTGTTTTACCGGGAAGGACGATAAAACTAAACTGAACTCGTAGCTCGTACGTTCTTCCATAAAAGGTTAAAAGTTCAAAAAAATACGTTAGTTCACCCTTCCAATTTTTCGAAAGACAAATTACATTTTTATCAGGCTGAAAGTGTTTACCAAAGATTTTAAATACTTTTCTACAGTATTTAAAAAGAATTTACAATTTAAAATATAAACAGAGACCCATCGCAATCAAACTGTTAAATTAAAAATGTATAAGTTTGAAGGTTCTCAAACTTTTTTAATATTGAAGTGGAAAATATTATTGCTTAATTGCTTATAAGTTTTTTACAAACACCACTTAATGTCGCGTCAGTGGTGTGCGCCTCAACTGCTAAACGAAAGCTTATAAATCATGTCCTCGTGACATTTTCTAATAAAACTTTAGTTCCCTATAATGAAAAAAATATTACACAAATCTAAGAAATATATCGTAAAAATGCGACAACTTTAATACTCGTTCTAAAATATTGCAAGGAAACACTAAAACTTCAAAACGATATTTAAAAATATATGTTTCACCATATTCGGTTGTATTAAACTTTTTTAACTTCTCTTCGAAGCTTTCCCTAAAGACCAAAATTCCTTATACTGCAGAGTAGTCGAAATTCAACTAGTTTATAGAAAGTTTTTCTCGTGTACCCGATACTCATTTGTCGTATCTTTAACAGTTCATTCCCAGAGGTCGTTGCAGTTTTTGCAACCTGAGTATATTTATGGAGGGTCAGTGTGCATGAACTCGAGTCCAGGGGAGTTTGTGGCTTACGGTAACATGTTCTCTTCCAAGTGTGACAAGTTAGACGACCACAAAATTGTTTACTGTATAAGTTTCGCGAAATTTATAAAAATGCGATCTACGAATGGTTGCAATTGCAAACACGTTTTATAAATTCATTAATTTAAAAATTTTCATTCAAAACACTTCAAACTCAAGCAGAAGAAAATAATCATCAATTAGAGAAAGAACTTGTTATAAATATAAAAATACAGCTAAGCTCAGCAAATTGTAGAATTATTATTTAAAAGCATCAGTGGAAAATGTGCACAGTTTTCAACGACTATTTCATCTTGTGTTCCTCCAGGAAGGCTTCATTAAACTTTCAAATGAGAATTCCTCTCTTCAGAAAATACATATTTTTACTCAGAATTACCATGTATGTAAGCATATGTTCATATATATCTATATTTTCATTTCATTTTGACTATTAATTATGACTTTGAATATTTAGGTGAAAAGTGCATACAAAATAATCGAAGAAAAAGCGTTTTTAAAACTACAAGCCTTATTTGTAAACTTCTTGCACTTTTTGAATAATATCTATAATTATTCACAATTGAAATTCTCCAGAGAACTGAAGTTTGAGAAAATAATAAAGTTTCTTGCAATCTCATTATTCATGCAAAGATCTTGTCTCCCTTAGTCTTATTTTAAATACAGTCTTCTTCGGAGGACGGCATTATTTAGAGATACTTCAAGTCACTTTACGAGCTTCCTGCTCTTCTTAATCTCAAACCTCTTTAAAAGTGTGAAATTCCTCCTCACACTAGCACAAGCTAGGAATAACATTTAAGCTTTTTTTTTATGACTTACTCTTTTGTCTTAAAATTCCACATCATTCTTCAAGTAATTTGTAAAGATTGCTGAAATTTATATCAGCATTCTCGACATAAACGAGGGAGATATTGTACATTGTATCGTTTACCTTTCTCCGTAAATTAAACACCCTTCATACCTAAACATTGCTTTGAAACCAAATCCACAGATAAAAAAATGCAACAATAATTTTCAAATTCTGGTAAATAAAATCAAAATACGCAACAGCCATTATTATAGAAAATAAAGTAAGTGGTTGGAAAACTTACAGGGATTGAAAGAAATCCAATTTGTTTGACTGATACAGTATCAGGATATCGACCGTTTGCCTACCCACACTGTATACTGTAATAAACGTCAATCGGCTGTCGAATGTTTCAGTAAATTCAGTTTGGAGGATACCCCTATGCGTTTATACACCGCACACCAATCTCGTATCGTCCGGATGCGATCAGAATTTTTATATTCCGGATACATACAAACTGGCTATGATACTTTTACCGCTTCGCTTGCTCTCCAACAGGTTAGTTTGAAAAGAAGTTACCTTTTGAAATCGATTCCACCCAATGTACTTTTTATGTTTTTCTTGTGTCTTTCCTTTCCACTACATAGCTCCCACGTTTTCTTAAAAAATGTGCGATAGCAATGTCTGACATCAAAATAATCTGACGTGAGTACATTTTTAGTAGTAA
>JAUESI010000010.1:9817864-9876805 GCA_032275145.1 Synergus laeviventris | reverse complement strand
GGGAATTAACGCATCAGCGAGTTTAGAGCAAAACAGATCCGATGAATGAAATTGATATAGCTTGTTAGTTAATTATTCTTTTCATTGACTTAAGCGAAATATTGTTCATTATATTATTTCGATAATTCTTTATGTATATGGAATGTACTTAACCATTACAAACGTAATAGTTAGGTAAATTTCTTTTCCCATTTCCTATCGCCTAATGTGTTATGAAAATTTTGAACAGTTCTTAATGACGGTGCGCGTGAACTTGCCAGAAGTCAGTTTGCTGTGAGTTTCATAGGAACTTTTGAAAGAGACGCAAAAACTTTCATAACGAGGTTTTCGTAAAGCTTAACTTTAACAGCCTTGGTAATTAATAAACGACACGTGCAGTCACAATCTCTTTAGCTTTTACCATCTTGAACATTAATTTCTAGATTACTTGCCTACCGCTATTCTCCAAATTTATTTAATATGCCATGAGTGGTTAGAAGTTGAACAAGAACAAGACCTTACTATCAAAATTAATTGAAATTCTTGTTCCAACAGTTCTCATTGCCTTTACACACTTACAACAAAGTCGATCTGAAAAATGAAAAACTGTTATTTTAACCCGATCTCACTGTTCTGTCTCTTTAATAGGAAAAGGATATTTTCAACTATTTCCATTCCAGAGAAAATAGAGAAAGGCCTGGAAAATGCATCCTCAGTGATGAGAAGTTCATCGCAAAAGGACTTAACCTTTGAAGAACGCCCATTTCAGTCTTTTGTCGTTGGACTGTCCGTAATTTCTATTGGGAAAAAGATTGAAGAATCGCTCAACGAGCAGGAATTAAGGACGCTTGAAGGCGTCATAGCGCTATGCCATCTGCAATCAGCTCGCTCGTAAATCGAGATGAAGAATTGTGGAACCTTGAGAGTAATTGAGATCTAAGGGACCATTCAGTAATCGCCATTTTCAGTAGGACTCTTATTATCAACTGAGTTCATCAATTTTTCTTACATTGCACAGCAAAAAGACTTAGCTGCACCACTGATGAATGCAATGAAGCGGTTCGAAAAAGAAATGAAGATGATTACCGAAACTAATCGGAAACTTATTGTTGTAATGGCTATTTTATTTCTGAGATCTTGTTATCCTAGGGTGTGAACAGCCTTTACGGTGAATGAAATGTTAGTTCTAACCTTTTGAAAAGATTACGCTGCTTTCATGAAGGCAGCTAACCTAATTTGATTAAGCAGAGAAATTCTACGACAGTCTGTTAGATAAATTTGAAAGTTTCTCGAGACTATTCTTGCAACTCCTTGGAATCTCCGAAGGACAGAAATGGTGTCGTGCATAAAGTTGCGGATGGAAAACTGTCGTCCGCGGATAGAAAAGTTCCTCTGCCTTTTAGGAATGAATCTGAATACGAACGACGACGTTTGTGTCGACATTGAGAATTCAAATCGCCACCGGATGAAAATTACAGTTGAAAACAAACTGATTTTGACAAATTATCTCTTCGCTTTTTTGTCTTCAGTGCTAGTTGATTAAAGAAATCTGCAAATGTTCTTGAATCTTGGATTTATTTCTAGAGTTCGAAATTAAATTTGACCTAGTAAAGTTTTCTCAGTTTCTATCTGGTCTTGGTTTGTCGAGATAAAGCATTTAACGTTGTTGAATATTTATACTAGTCTTTTTTAGGGGAATTTTTTTCTGTAAATGTAAGCAGTAAATTTCAGGTTCGCTGCTCATTTGCACTTCTATTTTCGTTTAATGACTGTTCTCGTTTCAGGATGGAGAATATTCTCAGTTTGTAGGTTCAGTTACAACTTCCAAATAATTCATGAAGATGCACCGGGAAGTGTACCGATAGCGTGGCGGAAAGTGTTAATCGCTCCGTGGAATTTCCCTTCACTTCTCGCCGTTTCATCCGCAACGAATTTCATTTTGCTGAAGAGAAATTTTGTGCGCTTGAGAAACTTTGAATTTCTTCAGCTTTTAAAGTACTTGTTTTTCCTATATTTCCTCAAAGGCTTGCGAGTTGTCCCAACCACAATATGCTTGACGAAACGTGAATGCGTTTGAATATCACTTTTAGAAAGGATTTCCTTGCAAATTGGAAGATATGGCTTCAATAGGGCATCTATTGTACGAGAATTTAAGGAAATCTAGGAATTGTTCTGGAATTGAAAAAAATCCAGGAATTCTCTTTTATTTTATTTTTTATGAGTGAAGTACCTCTATAGTTTGAAAAACTTCCGGATAATCAATCAAAATATTTTTATTTGAAAATTTTTTAATTTATAAAATTTAAAAAATTTTTTAAATTATAATATTGCAATGGAGCAAATTACACATATCGCAACCCTATATGCACAATGAATTGCCCGGGAATTTCGTGGGCAAAATTCAGTAGACACCCTGTTCAAAAATTGTATTTTAATTTCGACCGGACTTTTCTAAGTGGACTAATGCTAAGGAAAAAAAAATGAAAAGCTCTTACTACAATGTCTAAGTCTTCTGTCGAATAAAAATACTGAGTGCACTTTTACCTCCTTTAATAAATGCTTATCGATCCTCTTCATAATTATTCGCTTCATTTAAAGGACATTAATCATCTGTCTAAGTTCTGTGACACGACTGAAGATCTGTTGTCCAATTCCTGATTATTCATGGACGTAATTGACTTTGTATGGAGGGACAATACTTGACCTGCAACTCTCACTGTTGGTTCATTGTTGGATAAATTTCAGAGAAGACGCAAGAGGCGAAGCAAGTTCATTGGTGTGAATTAGACTTCAAGGGTTAGAAAGCAGCAATCCTTATGTAATTATTGCGAAGAATATTCCGATATCGAGCAAGTTTAATGAGACGTGCCGCGCACGTGACGTGTCTATTATCGGTAGAAAATTTTAGCCTATAACCTTTCTCTTCTCTTTTCTAGGTCATGAAAAACTTTTTATCCCTCTCTCAATTTTGGATCAATTTATGTTTCATAAGCGGTGCACATTGACGTTCGCGATGGCGAATTTTACTGTAACGACAGGAAAAGGACAGAGGATAGTCGTAACAGCACAAAAAATGGCTTCAAAGTTTTTAATTTATTTTACGACTTGGATCGTACTACCCTCGCAGACTGTGAGAGTACAAATCGAAAAATCCCATCATGATGACCTCACAAATGGAATGAATTCTTACTCTCGATAGTTACAGTTTTATTCCTAAGCCAATGGTCGGCTTACTACTTTGTAAAAATGTATTTGAATTTTCATAATGAGGAGCATCAAGCTTAATTAGAGACTCTATTGTGATTCTAGATTTGTTAACATTTTCGAAGTTTCCGACATAGTTTCTTAGCTAGAAATCAACGAGTTTGAAAACAAAGTTTGGTAAGATGTTAAGTTCTAACTTCCTGAATACTACAACTTTTACTTGAGAATCTTTCCGCCAACCTTTAAGGATAATCAGGATACACCGTTTTTGGTTATTCCTTTCGAATAAAGACTCGAGGAAGACATTATCTAGTCAATAGGTAGAACGCTTTGAAAATTTTCATGAGCTCACAACATTATAATAAAAATGTTTTCTGCATGATGCTGATATTCAAGTTTGCTCCTTCACACATTGAGAAACGTAGACCCAACGCAAGAAGCAGAGTCATAAAAGTACAAAAGCGCATGTTGATGTATGTGTGGATCTCAGGTATCTCTACACCAGATCGCGACTGAGATGTCGTTGGAAAGCGTAAACCTTCTTTACCAGAGGATATAGAAGTCCTTATGCAGTCGAATATAAAAAAATGTTTCTTAAAGAACTGGACAGAAATCATTTCCATATTTTATTTTAAAAAGCATATTTACATACTTTTTTTTATCTATCTCATTAGCATTAATGAGAATCCTCGAATTTAAAGAATTCAGGATTTTAAAAGAATATTCAAAAATTTAAGGATTTTCAATCAATTCAAAAAATTGTCAAGATTTTTAAGTAATTTGAAAGGGATGGGGATTGGATAACAGATAAATGGCCTTAAGCAATATCAAAACAAAGTAAACTTCATCACTATCATCCAAATGGTATAACGCGCCATCGCCTTTACTCAATATCGAAATGAGTGTTCAATTTCACCTCCAACTGGCCATTCAAGAACCCTCATGTAAATTTGAGTATGGTACTTGAATAGTCACGGTGAAGTGAGCATGAACCACACGAACATACTGCATACCGATCGACCCAATGCAGACTCTAACTTGGATCCAATTGGGCGGCTGACTCGGCTCGTAATACTATCTGGTATCCGATCTTTGGAAAAGTGGCAATAGTGCCTGACCTCGGATCTGGCAAAATCCAATGCATTTGACATTCTCATCGAAGTATTTAATCACCAGGCAGCGGTTTTTAGTCGGGATGGAGGGAGAGGAGGTGATAGAAAAGTAAGTAAATGTGATCCTCGACAAAGTCAAAAATTACAGAAGGAAGAGGACAGCCGGAGGTGAAAAGAAAAAACATGATAATTCGATTTGGCCAGCCTCCAGAGCCACTGGTGAAAAATTTATCTCGTTGTAGATGATTTAGCCAATGACCAATAGCGTTGGTTCCTTTTCTCTTTTCGGCCTATACGAAATCCTGCCAGTGCCAATTTTTGTACTACTTCCCAGACGGGCGTACAGTTTTGTTCCAATCGAATCAGCCAGATGTTTCCGGGCAGAATAATTGGATCGCTGACGTATTGGGGTTGACTATTAAAAGAAACCTAACACTACATTAAGAATAGATTAGCAGCCCAGATAGAGATCTGAAGCGATATAGTTATTGTGTGGCGACCTCGAATTGTAATAAGAAGTAAATGCTAACTTGCGGGATTGAGGTGAAAATATTATGTTCACATTTCAATTGGACTGTAGAGAACATTGAGAACTTTCAATATTCCGAAAGCGTGGTTGTGCAAACAAAAGCATTTGTTGAATTTATACATTCAACACTGGACTTTATGATATCAGCAAATATCTCACTTACCTTTGATGTTGACTTTATATTTTTTAGTGAAGTGGATTGCACTTCTGATAATTGCCTGTTCTATTGATTCATCCTTCCTAAATTCGGTGAACTACTTTCCACGCTTTGCGTAGTATACAATGTCTGACCAAGTGTGAATTATCTACTACCGTCGGATTGGAATCGTGGTACCACTACTTGCTCTGCGCCTGTACAAATTTATTTATCCATGATCTCGTGGGGATTTGCAACGTTTATTGGACACTTAATTCTCTTTTAACAATTTATTTATATTTTTTTTACCCCTCTTTACCCCTATGCTGATATGCGGCAAATATAAATTATGTCGCTTTTAGTTGTCTGACGAACTTTAAAAACTTGACCGAGATCAAAATAAAAAAATAAATAAAAGTAGAAGCCATGCACTTACACAGAAGTAAATTACATTGTTTACAACTAGATAGATAAATGTTGTGTAAAGGATCTTAATGTTGATATAAACATTTTTATAGCTATAGTATCTTGCAACTTGGAGTGATTGAGCCATATATGTGTACATCGTAATTGTGGAAGTATTGTGCTGGACATTATTCTCCGTAATAATAATGATAGTTGTCCTCGTTGTTAAACCGCGACATATACGTTACGTAACAATAAAAACTCAACGGGCGGAAGAAGAACGAGAAATTGCTGCTGCGCGGTTTAAAGGGCGAGACATGAGCGAAGTGCTGTTTTTACAGTAGATACGTGGTATTCTCGGGCAGCTAGTGCTTATTTCTCTTTTTCGTGTATGAGCGCGAGTGATAAAGAGGAGATGGATGGTGGGGAGTTTGACAAAGGAAAAAAGAAGTGAAGATTTTTCAACCTTTCTGTCTACCTATGCATCACATCCTATTTCAAAGTCCGTAAAGTGCGTTTCACTGCACACCTTGTCTTTTCGTCTCTTTTGTCCTAGCATACGTGTGGATTTTTATCCTAGACAAAAAAACACTATTGTTACTGTCGCAGTAACTTTTTCTCACTCAGCTCCAGGTTATTGTCATTGAATTTGTATGTATCCAATTCAATTTAATTGAGAAGGAAGTACGTATACTTAAAATTCTTACTGGCAATTGACATTTATTTGTGTATAAGAAGAAATTAAAGTTTCAATTTTCGGGTGAAGTAGAAGAAAGAATTATTCGATTGATTCTTTATTTTGATAGCTTATCTTTCTCCATATATATTTGCAAATGGAAGGTAGACTGGAAAGATATAATGGCTCTTCTAAAGTAAATAAAATACGTTTGAGTCACAATGCAGAAGGTAGGATATTCGTACACGGATTGTCTTTGAATTTTTCAGTCTGCTTTTAAGTGCTGTGATAAAAGAGAGTAGTAGTCTAGAAAGGGTTTGGCTCGTTTGAATTTCATCGGAAGAAAGAAAAACCAGACGAGTTTCGTGCCCTCTCCTGGTTAAGTTTTAATCCAGATTTACTTGCCTCCGGGGAATCGAAATTAACTATCGATCGGAAACTTTTTTGCGAGTTCTCATTTGTATATTCACTGAGAAATTTTGCTCAGAAATTTTAAGCAGTAATGTGCAAAAAATTATATGACTCTATTACAAAAGTCCGTGTGTTTTCAAAATATTTTATTGAGTTTATTCGCATTTTTAATACATTTTTGCTAGGAAAATGTCTGTGAAATTGAAAAAGTGAATCTTGTGGCCACCCTGAAATTTTCATCTAAGACCGGTTTCTTCGCCTGAGAAAATTGCTTTTCCGTCCCGTGGAGAATATCTTATGAAAGTCACAGACGTAAAAAAATCAAGTGGACAAACTGAATTCACTGACGACTTACCTTGAAGCTTCTCGTATGTGCGGTAACCTACAAGCCGTGTAATTAATTCCACCCGCCTTCCTGTTTCTTGTCTCTAAAGATACATAAATGCATTCTGGGTCGATTAAACACGCGCCGGTGATTCAACTTAGCGAAAATTCACGAGTCTTCTCTTTGACATGAAGCGTATAATTTTGGAGACGGTTTTTTTTTATTTACTTTAATTCTTTGGAGCTTAACTTCCCGTGTAGAAATTTCGAAAGGGTTGCAGGAAGGTCCTCTCTTTTTACTTTTTATATTCGAGGCCTAATAGAGTCCGAAAGGATTAATAAATACACAATAATAAACATATAATAGGGGACGATTTAAAGTAGAAATTCTAAAATTTACTTTTTATATTGTCCCAAATGCACTGAGAAAAATATTTGTTTCACCGAATGAAAGTTTGTTTAGCACAACTAAATATATCATGAGAGTTATCACTGACGCAATCATATCAGATTTTTTCTCTTTTTCTCATGGGATAGATTCTACGCTCTCGTGCGTTAATCGAAAAAAGTACGAGTATGACTGGAAGAGTAATGCAAGGTAGACATGCAACAGACATTTCGTTTAAGAGCTCTTGAAGTATATATGTGTAAAATCACCTTTATTCTGTCAAAGTGGCAAAGAAATCTCTTTTAAATCGTTGATAGCAAGTTCGAGACTTTCTATTAATTACGTTTCGTTTCAAATTTCCATTCATCTCTCGTAATTATCGCTGAAAGAGACATTCATGTTGAATGACAGAAAGCGTAGGAGAGAATAGAGGGACAGCCAGGGTTCAGAGTTCTCATGCCAGGAAAACATCTCGCATCTTCATTTACCTTACTAAAATACGAAATCCCTTCTCATTTAATTTTCCGTTTTCCTAAGAGTTGAGTGGCCACCATTTAAATCTACAGCAAACTCGCTGTTTGCTTTAGGTGCATAGGAGGAACGTTGACTGTCATGCGCTGGGAGATTGAAATTTTCGGACTTAGCCACGTGGAATTATGAGAGTAATATCTCTGGGTTGGTTAACTGACGCCTTTTAAACTGTATTGTAGTTCTCGGCGTCGTATTCCGAGTTATTGCCCAGGGCGTACGATATTCCGGAAACATGAAACGAGATCGTAAATTCCAAGAGCGAGAATCATTCCGGCGGAGAGTCTACCGGTATATTTCCGGCCGCGAGTACACGTGACCTTTTAGCGCCGGTATTCCACTGAGTGCGATTCCCTGGATATCGGCACCCCATCCATTAGCATGCACGGCATTCTGTACATCTACGAGTTCGCCATGTTAATAATACAGTTACATTTGGGAGTTCACCTGAAACCACCACCTTGCAGGCGTAGTTTAGCGCTTATCGAGGCTCCATCGAACCGCTCCCAACATCCGGTATGATGTTCATCCCTTACGTAGTTCACTCGCGCCATCTGCAATTCCACCTCGATTAAATGAGAGAAACCAAACCGTTCTCCTTTCCTTGCTCTTTCCCTCAAATTTAATATACGGCTAAGATGCTCGAGGGACTTTGGCCGAACGGTGAAAAGTTTTTTTTTAGGGATGTGGAAGTTATGTTCTGCATGCTAGAAGTATTAGATTCACTTTAATTCCTTCAGCTCCAGCGGGAGAAGCATCTTCAACTCAAGTAGGCAAGACAGTTCCAGGTTTATGGGTTCTCAGGAGCCCATTAATATTGCAATGTTGCTTGGAGCCTACGCAATTTGTTTAACTTTGGTATGTATACTGTATCTGTAAGTAAGATATAGTGAGGCAGGTTTTAGTTTTTGCTAAACAGAAAAGGAGACGGAAATGTGAGTCATATCAATTTTCATCACTAGGTTTGATAAGATTCTTGATTAAATTGTCGCTTTTCTTTTCATTTTTATTTTGAAGGCATTTTTTGAATAGTTTGTTGTTCAATGTCATGGTCAAGTGCAGATAGAAAGAGACGTGCTGACTGGTAGCGTAAATGGAATTTCTAATGATCAAAGTTCGAATTGTTCTTTCTTGGCAGGGTTTCAACGTCCGTCTTTCAGGGCACAGATGCATCCACGCAATCCCTTGGTTTTTGGCCTCACTTTTCTTGACCCCGTTGGACTAAGTCATGGACATAACAACATTCTTCTTCTTCTACTCTTTGTCCCATCTAGAACCCGAGAAGTGTCATCTAAAAGCCAATCAGCTTTGCAACAACAATGTATGCGACATTTCTGAGACATTTCGTTACATCACTTTTTTTAGAGAGGATAAAAATTTCAGATTTTATGATTTTCTTTTAACAACACAGAAGTCAACAAATTTCAGATGGGAAAAGATGTTCCGTTCAATTAAATTTTAGAACTTCGCGTAACATGGATAATTTGATAATCTACCCCAAAACTAATTCACTGAGCAAACTTTAGCCCAGTTGCTTAGAGTCCTATTAATTTCAATTCCACCTTCTAGTTGCAATCCCAGACTCATCTACGTCAATAATAATACCAGTACGAAAGCTATTTTTGGCTATTAAAAGGTATTTTGTATTAAGTTTCTTTTGTTTCTATAAAAAGTTTTCCGAACTAATTATTTTACGACTTTCGAGACAATTAGGATTATTTGAAAATAGAGAGAAGTCTGAAATTGTAAATTTGTTCATTCGGAAAATAACTTGTTAGAAAGACAAAACTATATTTCTAAACTTAATGAATGAGGGATGCGAAATTCATTTTCTCCAAAGCTAGCTTTTGAAAAATTGACGGTTCTATACAAAAGAGCCTTATTATTTTCCCTTTCAAGCTTGTAGCTCATGTCTTCGTATTTTATATAATTAAAAATTTCATATTTAATATTTCCCTGAATCGTTAAAGCATGCTGATTATTTTTACTGCCTTTTCCGAGTTTGATAAATTAAAAACTCTGACTCTTTTTTTTTGTCTTGTTTCTAAATAAGAAGTGCAAGATTTATAAAAGGAAATACGCCTTATACTGCCTTAGAATTGACGAATAAAATCGGCAAATTTTTTATACTTGAATATTTCGGAGGTGAAATATAATCCCAATTTTTATTGTTAGGGGGAACAGATTGTCAGCTCTAAAATTCCTGTGTGATCTCGATAGCTGCGACGTAAATATTTGAACGAGTCATTTGCATGCCGATGTCAATCTTTTTCCCCTTCATTTTTTTTACGATTTCTACTCTCTCCTGCCGCTGCATTTGAACACTGCTGGTGCTCGTACTTTCAAACCATCAGTTTGTTCATGTTATGTTTCGTGGCAAAAACTATTATAAATCTCCTAGCATCCTCGTTGACACGAACGCGAAGCCCACCCACCCGCTTCAGTGCATGAAAAATAAACTACAGTAAATAAACTCAACGTGAGATCTGCAAATAGATAGATTTTTCAAAGCACCACTGAGAAAAATTCCGTAGAAGTTTCCAATCTAGTTATTATCTAAGCTGGCGTTGTCTAGTCCGTCTAATTTAGACAGTCTAGTAGTTTACTAAGCAGCAATTTATCAGACGGGCTGGACTAGCAACGTTGCAACAGTTGCTAAGTGCCATTTAGACGGTCTAACTAGAGCCCTATAAGGGTCTGGTCAGACGAATAGGGTTAGACTAATGCCATCCTCTACGGTCATCTTAGAAGTCTCACACTTGATAAATTCTGCAATTACATCTGTTCCACAATTTTTTACGAGGCTTGAACTTTTAACCTTTGTTTCACGTCACATCCGATTTTTAAAGAATCTAGCAAACAAAGTGAAGCTTTTTTGAAATAACAGATACATGACTGTGCATTTTTTGCAGCAATTTATCTGCTGAAAGAGAATATTGAAACGACATATGAATTTTTATAACCTGCATGTTTATAAATTTACAATTTATTTTCCGGTGATTTTTTTCCTGAAATAATACAACAATAAAATTGTGAATTTTGATTAAGCACACTACCATTATTTGAACAGGCTTTTTTAGCATTTTTATTCACACGTTTTGAATTTCTTAAAATCCTTTAATCCTCTTTGAAATAGCTTGGAATCTCTAGAAATGTCCTAAATAAAAAATATGAATATTGAATACTTGAAATCTCGTAAAAACTCTTTTTTAAAATATGTAATACATTTATTATGGTTATGAAAAGCCTATGATAAAAACTTTTTTATGAAAAGAAAATGTTCCTTCCGTTCGATATACAGCATTCATTTATTTGTACGGCTCTTCCTCATTTATCATTTTTATCATCATTTCTGAAGTTCAGGTGGGATAGTCTTAAACTCGAGTTATTAATGATTACAAAAGTATACTGAACTTCCATTTATATTCTTCTTCAAAAAGAAAGTTCCCCTGAAGTATTTTATTTCCCTATTTTTCAACGTATTGAAATTTCAACCCTCTTCAAAAAACTTTAAAATTCGCTAAATGCATCTTTATGTTACGTACATATATACAGCTCTCATTAATTTCTAATTGGTGCTCCTGCACTTTTCCTTCTGTTCATTACAAACTTTGTTGTAGTATATCTGTTTAAAATTTAAATCGAGGTTAACTGCAATTTCACAAGCTGATTGAATGATGGGACATGTAAGCAGAGCTTAAATTTTAATCAGCAACTGATGTGAGCGACATCCCCGAGGTAACTTCGGGTTACTCGCATAAACTTTTAACCTCGAGGAATGTTTTCGCGCCGATGCTGTGGTGAATGCAATTTATGTATCGTGCTAAATAGAGTATTCATAAAATAATATTCCATTTAAAAAAACTCCCTACCGTCTTTAAAGTTGCTCTACTTTTTAATAAAATTATCAGATTAACTTTTAAAAATGTCGGCCTGTAAAATAATTTTTACTCCAATTTTTTAATGAACTTTCACAAGCTGAAACGTAAAAAAGTTATATGAAGTTCCTGTGAATTGTGTACTAGTTTTATTTGCTTTCGCAGAATTATCCTGTTTACGACATGGAGAGAATTTATTACTCGTTATCACCGAGTCTTGTTTGCGTAAAACACACTTCGTAATTCTTAGAAAAAATATTAATATGAAAAAGTTGGAATTAAAAAGTTTTGTGCATGTCAAATGTTGCCAGGATGTTGAGAATTAAATCATTCAAATCCAACCCAAGAATCAGTAGATTTATCTATTGAATTCAGAGTCTGAATTTCACTAGTACGACTTGAAGAAATGAATTTAAGCAAGTTGGTTCTCTCGCGGGCTTTAATTAAAACTGACATTTAAAAGTTAAAAGCTTTTTTTTCTGAATGGAAAGTTTTGATGGATTTTATGTTGTTGTGATGGTACCCCTTAAAGATACCTGAATATTTCTATGCTTTGCTTTATAAACAAGTTGCTGTCGAAAACAAAAAAACTTATGTACGAGTTCGCGCATCAATCTTCAAAAGTAAGTGCCACTTTTTTCTCTCCTCTCCTTGTCAGTTACGTCCCAACCTAGTATTGATTTTATTCCATACCTCCACTTTTCACGATTTTCCCTCAAGACTCTTATATCTATGTATCAACAGACGATTTCACCTGGCCTTACCACGAATTTTTCTTCCAAACCCTGCAGTCTCCAACATAAATACATCCGGGGTTGTCACTGTAGTGTAGAATGTGGGCTTCAAGTCCTTCATTTTCTTCTAACTTCATATTTCTCCAATTGATATTAAATTCACTTTTCTGCTAAGAAGAGTGTCCACGAAATAGAAGAAAATAGAAATATACTCTTCGTATTTTATGAGAAAAATTGTGGTACCCTATTTTCTAATTTTAATCCGATAACTAATTTGAATTGGACTGAAGTTTCAAACGTCTATTCTGTCGAATTTCCTTTATTTCGATTTTTCTTATAATGTCCAAAAAAAGAAACCGTTTTTTATTTACAAAGAAACTCCCTTAAAAAACCATTTTGTTAATTAAAAATAAATAATCATTTAAAACTGAAAACCTGCCACAAAAAACAGAAAAAAAAAACGTGAAAAATTTTTTTTGCAAATTTATTGATTGCGGAAGTTTTCAATTAAAAAAATGTTTAGGACATTGTAAACTAAAAAATTGAAAACAAATCTTCCGAAGACATGTTTAAAACTTCAGTTCAGTCTACTCTAATTTGAAAGATTCCAAATTATTTTAGGAAATAAAGTTCTTCTGATTAAAAAGTTGCAAATTATTCTTGAAAGTTGATCTAAAAATGGTTTTTAAACGAGGTAGTTAGCTTAGAAAAAAATGATAAGCGGTTGTTCTGTCGCTCAATTTAACGGAGACGAATGTACTGTCTGAGTACGAAACCATTAGGTAATTTTTTGCACTGTTTCTTGAGAGCCACGCCAAGTACATATTCTATATTTATGTCCGGTTCCTTGCTAGACTTGATCTCGAGAACTATAAATTTTCGAGGCGCAACCGGGTCACAGACATTCTTCTCTGAAAAAGAAATAATTATAAATAATACTGCAACACATATACACATTTTCCCAGCGTCTATTATTTATTTATCTCTATGGTATTATACCGTCGGAAATTGTCAGTACGCTTGTTTTTTTGTAACTTTTTTTTGGAAACAAATCTGTGGTTCTAATTAACCGATTTATCTTTTTAAAGTCTCATTTTTTTTATAAGACGTAAATTTTTTTATTTTTTGGCAAATAAAAGCTCAAAAATACTTGTGATTTTGGAGAAAAGTATTTTAATGCTGCAAATGATAAAAAACAAAAGAAACTGAAAATAATAATAATTATCTAAAGTCTACAGAACCACAGAATATTAAAAGGAAATTTATGAAGACGAGTTCCAATTTACAAAGATAAAGAATATAGGCTCGAGACGAGGTCGAGTGTTTTTTTTGAAAGTGCAAGGAATTCTAAATTGAATTTTCGGATGTTAAAAAATTGTGGAATTTCCAAGAGTTAAATTTTACATCTTGGGTGCCCTAAGCTATGTCATGTTGCAAAATAGGCCAATACTTATAAGCACAAAAATTCGACCTATGCGTTAACCAATTTGGAAATACATATTTTCTGGTAATGAACGCTATGAAGAGAAATACATTTTAGAAGAGATTATTTAAGCTAAATAAATTCTAGATGAATTATTAGTAAATTGTTACGACGTAACAAAAGTTTTATTTTAAATGTTGCAGAATTCAGATACTTCACTTTCTGTTCTTGTTAATTTAATACAGGGCTTCGAGCTGCATTCTTCAATTAAACATTATTAATATAAAATATTCCTGGCTCGTAAAATTCACTTCAGAGCTGGAGAAACGCGCTACTTTATTTTACAGGTGAATACTTTTTGAAGTGGTCGAAGTTATTTTCTATTTCCGTCCTTTCGTTGGGAGTCAAATTTTGTTCTCCGTTTTTGTATGCATGGTTTTGAAAGTTTAAGAACACTTTCTATCTTTATACGAAGGCAGTTTTAGTTGCAGCAGTGGCATGGTAAACCAGGTGCTCAGTCTTGCAGCGGACCGGATAAAATAGGTGAATTCTCTGTAGACTGTAACAGTATTCGTGACTGCGACAGTAAGTGGATCTCTTGCTCGTCTCTCTATTCCACAGTCGGATCTCAATTAACACGCTTGAATTCAGCGGAAAATTTGGGAATTTCATCAAAGACTTGAAAGCGAATATTGTTTTTAGTGAAGTCGTAAAGCGATATGTCGAGAAAGGACAGATGAGATGTCCTAGTGCATCATGATTCCATTTTATCCCTTACATAAAATATTCAAACGAGACTTTTCACTAGATTGTAGGTTTGAAATTGTTAGAATGCAGTTCTGCTTTCGTGCGTTAATCTTTATTTGTCGAGGAGCTTTCTTCAACTTTGACTTTTAGTACTCTTTTGGGAATCAGTGTGGCACTTCATTCACTGTAATTTCATCGGTAGTTTCCACCTCAGATAAACGGTGCCTGCTGAAGCAATTTTTAGCAAAAAGATAAAAAGAAAATAATGCTTTTTAAACATGTTCAAAGATTTACATCTCCTTTATATTCAGTTGCATTCTTTTTATGAATGTTAACCATCATCTCGTTGAATTGATTCTCTGAAACGAAATTTCATTCGTTATTTCCTGGAGCATGTAAAAGAAAATTTTCACTTTTACATATGAAATAGATTGAGGGTTGCATGCGTTCTAAAAAGATCTGACCCCTATTATACCGTTTTTATTTCACCAAAGTTTACAGACTTCTCCATCCATTAAAAGCTGTGCATTCTATTTGAGATGAAAATATTAGAGGTAAATAAAATATACTGAACAAAATATTTATTTAAACTCAGCAGAATGCCTCTGTGTTTTGCGACTGATGTGTAAAAAATAATAAAAAAGCAGGGATATAGAGGGAAGTTTGTCTTTGAAAGGTAAACTTGCAGCTTATAATTATTTTGTTTTTATATTCTTATTTTAGATGCGATATTCATAGAGGTGTTTGAATAAAATGTCCAGCAATAAGCTTCGGCTTTATTTCTCTAAAATAAATATTCAAATCACGTAATTTTATCATGTGGATTTTACTTTTTGTTTATTTTTACTAAAATAAAAATCTCAACGCTTTTTTATATCCTAAGTAATTGGGTCAGGTACACACGAACATAGTTTTTCGCAGTCACAAATCCTCTGTGTGTACTATAGAGCTCTTGTATTTTTTTGTGGTTGCTCACTGAAATGGTACTTACACAAATTCTTTGTTTCTTAGATACAACTAATAAAAAGACTCATGGAATGGGTGCCAACATGTGTTGGTTTCTCAAATGTAAACTAAGATCCCAATTGCATCAGTTTACTTGTGCGAAAATTTTAATTTCGATTTTTTAACAAATTTTAATAAAATGACCTTTTTTTGTTTTAGGTGAGTACAGAGAAAAGATTCGAGGGTAGAAATTCCGGATAAGTAGTGAGTAATTCATACACAGAATATTAATAAAATTGCAGGCTTCACAGTATTTTTTTACCTTATTTTCTACATTTAAATATGGACCGAGTCAATAAATCCCCATCAGAAAATTCAACTACCAACATACCAACCTCACGAAGAAACTGTCCAAATTTAAGTTGCTTTGGCACCTTTGGCAGCGTCTAATAATCAAGTTTATTACAGCTAAGTAATTCATTTAATGATACTTTTTTCTATGATTTGTTTTTTGAAAATACAGAATTTATTTCCCTATTTTCGTGAAAAAATCATTCTGAAGCCTGTAATTATTTAGAGAATTATTTTAAGCAATCTAATAAATATATTGTCTTTTTTTGCGGGCAAGATCTCATTGGTATGCGTGAGAACGTCATTTTAGTGGCACGACAACCATAGGTGTATAAGTTGAGCTACTCGTAAATCCTCTTTTGAAAAATTATAGCAAGAACGTGTTACTGCATTGCTAATCGAGTCTCTATTTTCCTTGCATCGGTTTTTCATATCTATAAAAACCATATTTCAACGTAACAGCCTGTTGTATATTTTTTGATCAAATCAATATTCGTCAACACTGAATCAATTTATTTTCTCGTTGTTGTATGCGTAGTCGCGAAGCATTGTTGTTTTCGCGAGGAGTTTCGCCAGAGCTTTTCACGTTTTCTGCAGATCGTATCCTGTCGGTCATGTTGTCGATCGATGCAAGCGGTTTTCTATAAAGAAAGGTGGCGTCGAGGAGGAGAGATGAAATATTGTTTTACTCACCATAAAAGCTGATGTCGTTTTATGGGAATTGAAATTCCTTTGCAAACCGAGTGCGGCAAAGGTTATATACGTTTTGCCGAAGCGTTTTGAGAATATTGATAAATTCCTACACGCATATCCGCGCTCCCTTGATTACATCGTTTCGGAATTATCTATGAAGGTTGATGGTGGCTTGTGCTGCTTTTATATAGATTTAAGTGCACTATGTAGGACAATCTGTAAAATGCCAAGCTGAATGGCCTCGTATCCTAGATATACACATATTGACTCATATTACATATTAAGATAGTCGCTACCTATAATTATTTTTTCCTAAGAATTCTGTCGAATAGGCTGAAATAACAAAGCCAACGAAAGATTTTTCTCCGTACAGTAGAGCTGGAGTTGCTGCATGAAAGCAATCTAGAAAATTAGATTTTCTCTGGAATGAAAACGGGGAATTTGAAAATGAAAAGGGGGCATTTGAAAATGGAAACATTAGGCAGAAAATATTTGTCACGTAATGTGCGCTCAGGTACACAGCTTTGTGGTTTTAATCTACCAAAATAGGAGGAACTTATTACACATCACAAAACAATTTTCTGTGAAGCCATGCGGTATGCGTAATTAATTAAATAGTTTTTGTAAGATAGACATATGTTATAACAGCTCAGCAAAACTCCGTCACTTTCATTATGCGTTTCTCTCAAGTGGATTCAGAATAGTGGTGAAGTTGCGGTGAAAATAAGTTGGTGCGTAACAAAGTTTCAATGATTTCATGGAAATGTTAGACTCGCACGGCGCTCTAGGTTCATATAATATTCTAGCTTATAGTGAATAGTTGCACTTTATGATTCCACTTCACACGTGTTACTGTCATAAAGGGGCTTCAAATCATATTCACATACTTGCATCCCATCATTTCAGAGTCTTTGGAAACTTTTGAAATAAAAATGGTAATAAAGTTGGGACTTTTAAAAAGAAAATAAGTTGAAAGTATTTTGACAGGATGAGAGATGATCTCGAATTTCTGGTACACCTAATGTGAGTACCATATCTTGATAAAGGGATTTCACTTGTGAGATCAGAATCAGGGATCCGTAAAACTTGTTATGTTACGCAGCAAATATTTAAAAAATATTTCAATCGTCCAACTTGAAATTATCAGAAAATAATATTTCGATAATTGGTTAATAACTTTTTTTGCCAAGATGTACCAAGTTTCAATATCGTAATCAGCGTCATCGTAAATATTAATTTCAACTCTTGATGATTCTAGAATTAAAAAATAGCCATCGAAGATGTTTCCTCTTTTCACTGAAATATAGAAAACTGCAGCCCTGCACTTTTAGCTTTTCTGCCTCTAGGTTTTTACCCCTTTTCTGGTTTTTATCTAAAAAAGGAAATCTTTATTCTTGCAGATATAAGAAATCGATTCGGTTTCCAGTATATTTACATTTGATTCGCATGCGATCGTCAGCCATTACGTTTCTTTCGTCTTCTGTAGAAGAAACCCCTCAGCGATGCAGCGTGACTTTGCGTTATCGTCAAAGTGCATGGAAGGTCGTTCTCACATTCACTACACATTGAACATTCTTGAAAGCTACATCCCTTTATACCAACTAACTCCTACATCCCTTTTATACGAATTTATATTGAACGATATCGACGGAGTTTTTTCAGAAAAAGATTTGAGTAAATCGTCGCTGATTTTCATTGTGAGGGCACGTTCAATTGAATAGCAGATTTCTTACTCAGAGTTGTTCCTATTATTGCTTTTATGCGAAGAAACTTTTGTACTGGAAAAAAGTTGCAGATAACACGAAACTATTGTATCGAAGCTCGGGTGCGAAATTACGGATAAAGATGCTTATATCTTAACAAAAAAGATTTTCATTTAGACTAAAAGGAAGGAAATTTCGTTAGGATTGAAAACATTTTGTAAAAAGGCTTGAAATTTCATTCAATTTCATCTTCTAAGGTTATTTATTTTGATCTTATAGCTTTTATACTTTCCTTTGTACGGGAAGAAGAATGTTTTCAGAACCATTAAAATTTCGTTTCGGTTTAGTATTACAAGCGAATATAGAAGCATCTGGAAGCGTATATCTGCTCATATCTAAAATTTGTGTACTCTTCAGACAAAATTCAATACCGAATATTTTCAAGTTGAGATAGTCATGACAGTTTCAAGTGGAGGATCGATATAAAAGGAATTGTTGAACTTGTTACATGGTGGCCATGTGTCAGGAAAGTCAGGGAAATGTCAGGGAAATGTGATTAGCTGTCAGGAAAAATAGAAATTGATATATTATTAATGATAGAGTATAGATAAATTCACTTGTTGCGTGTTCTGCCTTCCAAAGTTTTTTGTCAGTTTGACATTTATGCTATGTTATTTTTGTCGTATTACCATTGAAAGAATTAAAAAAAATTCAGGATTAGTATTGTTATTGAATACAATCCACACAATATCTTGAAGAAATGACAAAAGATTGCAGAAACATCTGCAATTCTTAAGTTTACAATATTTTTCCGTCGAAATAACACATTACTTTACATATTTCACGCTCTTCGCTTTTTCATTTTCGCCACAGCAGGCAAATGTACATAATATTCCAAGACGGGACGCGAGAAAATGGTTTATTTGTAAATCTAGCATCACCAAACCCATTTGGCAGATTGCTATCCGGGTGGCATCGGAAGGCTCTCAATTCCCATACTATGTATATTCGCATTTTATACGAAGTCACCGATACCCCTGGCCATGATGATGCCGCTCATAAAAACGTGGAAACGTCTGAAAAAGATCGTTCCAGTTCGAAAACGATGCTGGTCGTCGTTTTCCTCGAATGAAGTCGCTCGTTGAATCCTTGAGCTTCACATTCTCCGGGTTCATGTGTCAACTATGAAAAAATGTCAGGAAGAAGATAGGAAATGCCAGAGACGATTCCTTTATGGGAACTACGGAGGTAAAGCCTCATAAAAAATCTTTACTTTCTGGCCTGGGAAAAAAGGAAGTTCATTGTAAAATCAAACAGAAAAGTGCATTCATCTCATAAAAGCTCTCTCGGTTAAAGAGATAAGAAATCTATTACATACCAGCTTTACGAAGTTCTACCTTGGAAACTATATTTTTAGAATCAGGGGCTTTCAACGAAATCAACAATTCTTAAGGAAATTTCGTGAAATATATTGAACTTCCTTAAAATTCCATTTAAAAATACTTAATATCTGATAAAATAACTTTGAATCCCAATAAATCTCATGAAACCTCTTTAATATTCGTAAAATATATTCCGATTCCATTAGGAGTCACGTCTCGGTTTGTGATGTACGTCTATGTACCATTAAATATCTTGAAATCTTAAATATCCCCTAATATTTCAATTTCACAAAGTTTCTTAAACCCCATGAAATCTTCTGAAATCCTCTAATCCTTTTATATTCTCTAAAACCTCCATAAATTTTGTAATTCTTTAAAATTTTGAGTTTTAAGTTGGAAACATGTAATTTTGAATCTTTTGTATCTGAATATTAGTGCTACTTCGAATAATAATGTCATAAAAGAATGTAAAATAATACAGAAAGAATTTAGTGGATAAAGCTGATAGAAATCGACTGTTTTTAATATAGTATATCTCGTTGATGAGATTTAATTTCAATGAGTGGACTGAATTCCATGGCTTTGTAACGATAATATTTTTTAAGCCAGAATTTTTCAATGTGCGATTATCAATTGAATAAAGACTGAAGTAGTAAAGTTTGATCTAGTTGGGACGTAGCTTTGTCCGTATACTCCACCTCAGTTCGTTTATTGCATGCTTCACATACGTCTACGTACTTGCAGAAGAACAGGAAGTAGAACTGGAGCGTATTTATCAATAATCCAGAAGATAATGCTTGCAGAAACGATATCGATAGGAATACGTATTGCCCAGCTCTGACTTCATGAGAATCTACTATTATCTACTATTACGAGTGGGTAAAGCCTTTTTCGCATTATAAAGTATAGCACCCAACGCACCGATAATAATTCCATAGAATCGGTGGAAGCACTGAAAATTCCTCTACTTACAAACCCACGTGATCCCAACTGTCGTTATATGACTATTGACGACGAATACGGGCTCCTATTTTTTGCTGACAGATAATCTTTACCATATATTGTGTCCGAGGTCAAGTAAGAGAATTCAAACTGACGTTATATATACTCGGTATATTTTCGAACGAGAAAAATTTTCAAATCTATTGAACTGAATTTCGCTTTGAAGAATACGAATTTTTTTATTTTTTATTTTCATATTGCTATGATTGTTTTTGCTTTGCGGATATGGTATTAAATTTCCAAATGTATTGACATAGAACCATTCTGCGAAATATGCGCAGAAATCCTTGAACTAAAAGACTCCAATGACAAAAAAGTTGGCATTTGAAAATTTTATATTTTACTTTTGTTGAAACAATTTTTGATCTGAAAAAAAGGATAATAAAGTGAGAGTTCTGAGAACTTAAGCTTAGTATATTTACACAAATCCTAACATTCATATCAGTGTTGAAAGTAATATGGTATAGATTAATTAATAAGAATTTTAAGGTAAAATAAATAAGAGCACCAGAGTAGTTCGCATGCAATTATTAAACAACGAATTTTTCATCACTCGTTTCTCGTTTGTAGCTCGCAGAGCTCTTAAAAGATTCATGGGTTCTCGACAACTTTGTACAAGAGTAAAGAACTATAGATTGTTCATGCGCGCTCGGTTGGACTTCATTTAAGATTTGCAAAATGAATTGACAAGTTCTGTTACACGTAGAAGTAAGCTCAGTCAGAAAGGAGATTACCTTTTGCTTCAATAGCAATACATTTTTAAATTTATGACCAACTTCAAAGCAATAATCGTAAAAATTATTACTTTCTAACTACATACATATTACCTTTTCCTGGATGTAATATTAATCATTAAATTAACCTAATTTTGAAAACATTACTTCATCATCGACCGCAAACTATTCACAAGAGTGTAATAACGCAACTTTTTATAGTGGAGTGTTTAAAAAATTGATTTTTGATAAATTCGTGGTAGAATTCAACAGAAATTATATTTAGAGGAGTTTATGAATTTATATAATTTTCTCTATTTCTGCCGAAATATGTATCAAATTTTTTAAAAATCTTAGGTGTGTACTGTGTATAAGAATTCACCAACTGACTACCTCGTAAGTTAAGCAAAGTCGCAAAGAGGATAAGTAATTGCCTGGAGTGTAAAATTACGAGCGAAGAGACACCAAGTAAGGAACGTGATGCTAACATTCTCGGGGGTAAAATCCCTCTGACCTGTAACCAAGACTTTTAAAGAGACGCACTGCAGTCAAAGAAATATCTGCTGGAAAAAGTTTGAATAATATGTCTGCAATTTTTTTTCCACTTGAAATGTAAAATTCTCACAATGAACAAATCCACTTAGAAGACATGTTATTATTAATATCTCGTCATACTTTATCAATAATAGTAATTTATAATTATTTAAGTTGAGTCAATTCAACTAAAATTCTCTTCAGTAATGTAGTAACTTATCTGGAGAATATTCGAATATTAACGTTGGTGAAAATAGTATAAGATATTAAATCCTAGAACAGAAGTTTCATTGAATTTTAACCTCATCTGCTTCGTTGTAGGGATTTTTCTCTAAAGCGGCAGCTCTGATTGACGCAATGTGCAGCTTCATGTCACAATGACTAGAGGTGAATAGTCGAACAAAGGACTTTACAGTCCCAGATGCTGCGACAAATAACATAAAAGACGATTTCTCTCGTAGTGAATATTGTTTGAATATTCAAAGAGTTATTTATCATAACGAGAAATAATAGTGAAGTCAAATCTCTAGAACACAGCTTAGAGTCTCGTGAATTTTATTAGAAATCTAGTTTAATTTCAGTACAAAATATCATCAATCACCCTTTAGATTTCATTTCTTGTGCAGTATTTTGACACGTCAGGTTGCAAGTTCCAATAATCGATAAAATGGCTGACCAGCTCCTTGTCAAAGCACTTCTGTTTAATGCTCTAGTTTGCATTAAATTTAAACTTCTAAATACTCTAATAGACTGGCTTAGATCCTGCTCTTAGTCCATGAACTGAAGACAAGTCAAACAAAGACGAAACAAGTTTAATTAAGGGACAAACTACACCTTGTAAAGTAGGCCAATATACAAAACGTTCTAAATCTCCAACCTTTGTCGAATTTAAGTTCAATTTATATCATAATAGTCAACAATGGACTTGAAAATTCAACAATAATTTTTCTAACCACGTCTAGCGCCCACTTTCCTTTCTTTGACCACGTGGACACCTAAAAGTGACAGAGAAAAAATTCGATTTCCTGGGAATAGCACTTGCCACAATAGTTGATCAAGAGGAGCACAAAGGAGAGGGATTTGCTATGCTTTTTACTCTGATAACCCTCAGGTTCTTGATAAAATTCTCTAGAAAGGTGCAGTTTCGTCTTTCGCATGAAACTACATAGATTCAGAAGATTTCTATGGCCACAAACACCGAGAAAATCAACACATTGTATGTCACTATCTGTCCAGACCCTTCTTTTCAAGTGTATTCCTTGCTTTTGCTTTTCCTTCCACAGAATCATAAAAGTGTCTTGTATATTCGGATTAAATGTACGAGAATGTCGTGTTCCAGAATATGCATGGGTGTCATGTGACTTTGAGCGTTAATCGATGCCTCTGTTATATCGACAAAAGTGGGTCCTTTATGACGAATTAACTTCAAAGAGAATGTTGATGGAATGCTTGGTATTTTGCATTTGATGGGGCCGGAGATATTATTGAAATTCTCTTCAGCCTTCCTACTTAATTAAAAGGACTAATAAAGTTCTTAGCTGTAGTTACTTAAAAAATGTAAGTTTTTATGTCTTAATCTTGGATACGAAAGAAAGTTTCTTAAAATACGTAAACCGTCGTCGCTCAAAGTGTAAAAGACGCTTGTCGCATGCCGGACATTTCGATTTTAATTTTATAATTTGCTTTTGTCAGTTTACCCTTTGTTTCTAAATTAAATAAAAAGTAAATACAAACGGCCTTGAATCGGAGTGGCGTTCTTGCAGTTTTGCACGCGGTGAATCGTTTGGAGGGTTACCAATTTGCGCGCGCAGCCCTACTGCACGTCCACCCCACTCTCCACTAGCTTCCCCCACCCGACGTCATTCAGCGAATGTTTCCCGGGCTCCCAGCCAATCCAGCCACTTCGTTTCTGGCAGCCGAATTAGGAAGACGTGGCCGATCCTTGACTGGCACTCACAAGGTTGCGCGTTCGATTCTCGCTGCCCGTACTATTTTTATTATTCATGAAAAAATACTTATTTATTGCATTTTTGAACAATAATGAATAAAATTATGACATTTAATGATTTTTTAAATGCATGGTTGGTTGTATGGTGTCCCAGACCTCGAGCACCACCCAATAATAAACCTCCGTAACTCTCTGCAGCCGCCATGTTATGGTGGTGGTGTTGATGTACAGCTTCTAATGTAGATGCCATGGGTTCGTCGGTTATTCGTAACCTATCTATTAATGTGCTCATCCACTTCAGTTGCTGTATCTCCTCAGTAATGAGTGAAAACCACACAGTTTGCACTAAAATATTGTGCTCTACTCTCCCCATCATCCTAATCTCCTCTTGCTGCTCCACCACCTACGTGCATCGATCTATCATCGTCGAGTGTCCTTGAAGACTGCGAAGTGGTGGTCGCAAGAGGAGGATGCAAGGACCCACTACAGTTGTATGGCGTCCAATGTGGGGATAAGGAGGCGCCGAAGAAGTGTTCACAAGAGATTGCGACGACGTCACCGTTGTCCTGTCCTTGAAGGACGCTGCGGCATATGCATGATGTGCCGTATGCTCTGTTGTATGGTGTCCCAGATCTTCTATCAGCACCCAATAATGAACCGCCGTAACTCCTTGCCCCCTCATATTGTGGTGATGGTACGCGTGTACACTGTACAGCTCCTTGATGGTACTGAATGTAGTGTAGATGCCATGGATCCGTCGTATATTCGTAAACGTCTCCAGGATGATGACTCTTCAAAAAGGACGGACGGAAATCTCTCATGTTCATTGAAGAAATATTTTCATTTAGATTATTATCATGATGAAGAGCTCTATTGAAGTGTTCATGCACTTCGGTTGCTGCATCTCCTCAGTAATGAGTGAAAACCACAAAGTTTGCACTAACATACTGAGCTCTACTCTCACCATCATCCGAATCTTCTCTCGCTGTTCCACTACCTACATGCGTCGATCTATCATCGTCGAGTGTCGTTGAACACTGCGAAGTGGTTGTTGCAAGGGGCAACTACACTACAAGCTTTATAATCTCTTGGAAAATCTAAGTGTTAGGCACATAAATTCTAAGAGACTAAATTTTCCGTGTATATCATATCTGAACATTCTACGTTCTCGCGAATAATTGTTTTTAAAAATTTGAATTCTGAACTGGATATAATTGCGGAAATATGAAAATTACGAACATTGAAGCTTGAGTGATTTATGACTAGGATTTTGGATATACACCAGATTAGAGGATTAAAGTGAAGATTAGAGAGATTGCAATAGATTATAAGGAACTGTGCACCATATTCCAAGAGTAGGTAATCCCTTGGAAGGTTTGATCTAACATCTGAAAAAGGAAAAGATTATTCTTGCTAGATGTGGGAACCTACAAGTAATTGATCGAGTTATGTACGGAGATAAAGTTGAAAGTTCAAGATCCTAAATGTATTGATAAAGTTCTGAATTTCCGTCTAAAAAGTCATTATCCCTTTTATCGTACAAACGAGTTTTCAGAGTTACGGTGTTACGATAAATATGCGGGGCCAACTTCCTGAAAAGTTTTCGATACCTATGTATCTTATCGTGCCGCGTACTTGGATAGGTTTCGCTATTGTCTAGCTTCACATATGTATAACTCTGGGGAGGCTATTGCTCTTAGATTCGACAGACGATAAAGAAGAAACGAACCTACTTTATGTTACAGAGATTCAGAAAACTCAAGCCATTGGAAAGCCTCTGAGGGACCAAAAGTATGTGGACATCTATCGTGAGAAACCAATAAGAGTTGCTGTCAAGGTTTTGGTGCCGGTTCGTGAACATCCAAAGGTAATTTATTCATTATTTAACGAAATTTTTATATATTTAATGGATGTTATTATTAGGCATCGCTCTCTTCTCAGTTAAAGTCTTTAAATTGAGTTACATTAAATATTTCCCTATTTTCAGAACGCGACTTTAAATTGAATGCCATTGAAGCCAGTAAGTTTTCATATTTAATCCTGCAATTATCTGTCAACTCTGAGCGGGTTCCTACCACTTTCCTTTCCATTTATTCGTACATTTCTTGAATATGGGCTTGAACCACTTGTAAGGCGACGTACTAATTATCTTAGGGTAATTGTTTTAGAAGTGTAATGGAGCGACTCACCTAATTTTCAAAAGCCCAGATAAAAGAAGCGAACTTGTTGAACTAATGACAAAGTTTTCGGAAAATCGAGGTTGAGAATCAGACATCTGCAGTATTTCAGTAACGAGCTGTAAAGCTCTTGCCAAGTATTGAACAATCCTAAATTTTCAGATGAATGGCTTGGACAATCGGACGAGACTCTCTTTATTTTTATGAATGACTAGGGTTGTTTTCCTGAGATTTGAGTTTTCAGTTAGTTTCAAATTAATTGAAAATTTGGTCGTTTTTGGCTTGAAAAAATGATTTTAACCTTTGGCGCAATCCTTTCTGATTCATCTCTAAAGACTGAGAGGCGGGAGGGCGTTGGACATGAAAACATTTCTCTCACAGGCCCATTTAAATGTAAGTGTACACTGGAGGCTCATTTAAGGAGCAGCATGAGCATGTGCAGATGCACTCGGCCCATTTCAGTTTCACTGGCTATACTTATATATAGTGAGCTGCAAATCCCCGGTAGACGTGTTGCGAAAATTCTAGTACTTTTACAAAGGGAAACTGGAATGAATGAGGATTATCATTGGCTAACTCACAGCAAACCTGGCTTCAAGAGCTGTTTATTGCCAAGTTTTTCTGCAAATGTTGACTCTGGGTAGAACGGTTGAAGAACTTTTTTAGCTAATTCGTTCTCAGCCTTTTTTCCGTGGTCATATCCGTCGTTATTAAGAGCTGCATATTGAACGTGCTTAATATATTTTTTTTCTTTTTTTGCACAGTTGCCTCCTTAGTAGCTCTGATTTGGCATAAAAAATGTTTAGTTGCTCTGAGTTGAATAAAAGTTATTGTAATTCTCCTGATGATGGAGTCACAATGAAAGTCCAAAACTGCCAAAGGATGAGATGCAAGTTCTCGATATACCTATACGTATTCTATAACGACACTTGGAATTACGGAGCTTTGACATTAATCCAGATAATTTCCTTTTCCCCTTTTGGGTCTCAGTTCGTCGAATTAAACGACAGTTAAGCCGAAAATATATAGGAGCACAGGACAAAGACAAAGATAAACGAAAGCGTTGTAGCTGTCGTCATAAATTAGTGAAATTCCCCGCCATTAGTTCACTTACCATATACGTGTAAGAGTCAGACAAAGTTTAATTATGCGCTTGGATAAATACGGTCTAAGTTAATCTCGGTTAATTTTCTCGTTAAAGGCTCGGTTAATTTTTGAAGGACTCGTTGATATCACCAAATTATTGTTTCAAATTTCATGTTTCGGACATGAGAATGTACGAATCATTTCCCTTGGATACCATCAATACCAATAATTACACAGAAACATGTAGGACACTATGCATTGTAATAATACAGAGCTTAAGTGTACGAGTTTAGTACGTACTATCCTTAATCAAGAATTTTAATTCGAGACTTTCATTTTAAAACCGCATATATTCTGCGATAAATTCCAAATACAAATTTAAGGAGATTCAAAGATCAAAGATATTTTAAATCCGTCAATCTGAAGAGTTTTATAGTTGCGGGATATGCTTTTAGCTGATAATTAAAATGGAAATGAAAAGTGAACGTTTTAGCTAATCAAAGCGGAGATTGGATTTTTGGAAACCGAAATTCTCTGAAAGCCCTGGTGAAATATAGTTCCTCCTGTTAGGATCATACGTAAAATCATTTATAGACCTTCCAATAACGTCCTTGATTTACACGCTGTTCGCCGTAGCCGTATTACGACTTGCGATATTGTAGCATTTCATCCACTTCCGGCCCTTCGATAAGCCGTGGATGATTAGCCGTAGAATCATTATCGGTTAATAGAAGCTGGGTAGGTTGGCTATTCTCGCAACGAAATGATAAATGGGTCGGAAAGCTGCGTTGCGGTCCTATATGACCGGAATTATAGTCATGGCATCTGTTACCAAACTTCCACTCGTAGGTATACACATGTTCTTGCTTGTAAGCTCTTACCACTCTTAAGAAACGCTAATCTGTGCATAATTGGACACAATACATATCAGTCTAATGAGATTGCATTACATGAAGTGATATTTAATTATTTATCTAGTAAACCTGATAGTATACTCGTAACAGATTATACTATAGTTATCTTTTGATAAAACTTGACATTTTTTTAAATCAATTAAAATAGGTACAGTAATTACACTCATTATCGCCATCCACTTTTCTATCTAAAGCATGGATTTGTAAACATGCACCTTTAACTTGTGTGCCATTAGTTAAAAATCCAAATTGGAGTTCGTACTATGTTAATTAATGCAAAATTGGTAATATTCCATCATCGAAAAGGTATCGCTAGAACGAGATAATAAAAAAAGGATAAAAAGCGCGAACTAAACTCGGTCAAGAGCTATTCGCTTGGTGTTATCTTTTAGCCCCTGTCAGAATCAGGCTTCCATGTAAAACATCCGTGTTTAATGGCGTGGTAATAGAATGTTACGGTCAGCCTATATCATTGACACGTTTGCGATAAAACCATTCGTCAATAGCATGAGTAAGTCAGTGGTGAGATCTACTGCCCTTATAAACCAATTTACATTTGCATTTACATTCATCTGGTTGTCCCCTTTAACAAAAAGCTCAGAATCTATTACCGCAAATGAACTCAGCTACGGTCTGTGATCCCATGATTTCCCACTTCTGTGATCTTCGCCTCCCATCCAATTTTCCCTCCTCTCGATCCCTCTTTTTCGACATTCTTTACAAAGAGATCAACGCTTTTCTGAATTTTATCGAAAGCCATTTTTTGGACGTTTTTACACTTTCTTTGCAATAAAAAGAAAAAAAAGTAGGATATAATTTACATAAACTCAAGGACCTTCGACGCATATATTCTTATCCAAAATTTAATGATGCTCGTAGTAGATTTTGAGTTCATTTATAAAGTAAGTCATAAGGCAATTCACTATAAAGCTTCTTTTATCTTATTTTTTCCTCCACCATATAATGTGTATCTTTAATCAAGGATCGTTTTATAAAATGTATACTAACCATCCTACTGATTTTCTGTGTTTTTTCATGTAATTTATCCGAGCTATTAAAAATAATATTTTCTAGGACGCGTTCGTTTGTGCATCCGCTGGTAATTATCATATTCTCGGGAAGGCGCCTTATATAACGTAGGATGACATTTTAGATATTTTAATTTGTTTTTATTGCACATAGTCGCTTCCAGAAATGCATGATACCACGCACAAAACATCGCTAACATAAAAGGGAAATTTTTATATACAGAGGGAAAAGATAATAGGGGGAAAAATAACTTTCTGGTAGTTCATGCATAATTGAATGTTGCCCTGCATTCGAGATGCCATATCAAACTTGTGCTGAAGAGATAAGAGGGACCTCAAACAGCATAAAGTTATACTTCCCAACTGATGTTTCTTCCGAGTCTAGATAAACAGACATGTCTCAATTTCGAGAAATTTGAATGCAAAAGTTTGATCTACCGAACGAGAATAAGCTAATATAGGAATAATGGAAGAGAACTAATTTATACGAGTGGAGTTTTAATAATAGTCACATGCCCTTAAATGATTTTTTGTCTTTTCATTATTGACTACTGCATCATTAGGAAGAGTGGAGAGAATATTACTACTAATATTCGTGAAGTTAGTTAAATAACATTATAGAGAATTTAAACAATTAAATTCGGATGCGGAGCAATCTATTTTCTCAGTTTTGCAGTATTCGGTCCACCTGCAAGCGGAAGGGTTTGATGTTTGCCCTTGGCAAGCAGGTTTAATTCTTTAATATCCCAGAAATCCATTCTTTGAGCCACCCTTAAGCCTCGTTTCCGAGGAGAAAGTTAAATACTCGAAAGATAGAGCAAGAAGCAGTGGATAAGGTAGTTGGCTTTGGCAAGAACATTGTACCGAAACTACGACAGTACGTTTGTTAAATTCGCAGCGGAATTTCTCTACTTGAAGCCCGAACAAGAGTATTTTTAAGGAAAAAAAAAGTCGTAAAACAGATTCCCAGGTGAATTCTGTGGTCGGCTTTCGGGTAGAAATAAATGCGCGACCACCGAGGAATTTTAATGAAGTCTTACTCTCTTTCGCGCACACATCGCACGTGAATTTGCATTAATTTTTGGATTTTCCCATTTTAATGAGCACGGAATGGACTCGTGTTTCTAAATAAAAGAGAGAATTGCAAAGTTTATCTTTTAGATGGTACCTGCGAATCTTCTTCTTTCTCTTCATGATATGTTGCGAAGTATAGGCTTTTGAGAATTATGAAACAAGAGTAGATTTTAATAACATCACCTTTGTACTGTTATTGTTAATTACTTTTATCCACTGGTTTTAATGTTGTTCATTTGTGGAGTTATTCCACTGGATGTGGGAGTTTGAAATATCTATCTAACCCTGAGGATGCTTATAGTGGAATACTGTGGCATGCAGCGTTCGCTGGTTCGTTTGTAAGTATATGCGACTGTATATGACTCGTAAATATCGCACAACGGGTAAATTGGATGCTACCACAGTTTCACCGAATGTACTTCCGCAAACGGATAAACTTCGAGCCATATAACCCTGGGCAGAGCGAACTAGATCACTGATTTTATATCTTGATCTGAATCAAGTTGGCCTGTTGGCTGTTATTATTTTTTTTAATCGAAAATTTGTAGAAGTTTTATCACCTTTTGTTATCTTTATAGATATAAAACACCTTAATTTTATGAAATCTCTTCAAATTACTTTTAAAATCTGTTTCAAGCCACAGACTGAGGGGTAATTTTAAGCTTGAAAGAATGACTTTATTCCTCTATTCATATTTTTTCTATGTCAATTATAAAGTGAAAACAAGTTACGATACGACTGGGTTCTCTGGTAATTGTGCCGTCTTGAGCGGAGTACAACAGAAGCAATTAGTGGATAAAATCAATTGAGTGAAATAGATTAGTATCCAATCAGGAGCTTACTCGTTTCATAATTCTTCGAATCGGACGAGTGTGCAAGATGTCCAAGAGAAAATCCCAATTAATAAAGACTTTCTGCGTCGATTGAATTTCACCCGTTCGCTAATTAATGCAGCGTCCTTCTCCTCCTCTCAATAGAATGCGACTTTATCTTGACACAAAATCAAAAGCCATTGTTCGTCAGTACGCTCCTATGCATTTTTTAATTCTAGACCACTGCTTTTGTGCCCTTGCGATGCATATAGAAAGTACCGCTTTTTTTATCTCACTTTTCCGACATAAAATACAATCGATAATGGTGGCATCTGTTGAACTGAGCTAGAAATCGGTGCTCATAACCCACCTTAGGTCTAACAAATCCAGAGCAGAAACGTCCGCCGGGAAATTAAATGAGATTGCTTCGATTGGGAGGATTATCTAACGGTAATTCCAAGTAATCTAAACCTGCGATATAATTGTGGTCAGAGAAAAATTATTTTATATTCTGAGCACAAAGAGACAGTTTAAATTAGAGGAATTTTAATCAAACGTGAGGTATTACAAGTGAGTTCATCCTACTTTTTTGGCCCAATGCTTATTATAAGTTGCTCCCCTGTTGCAGAGAAAATAGATGGTGGACTTATAAATTTGATTCCTTAAAATCTCCTTTAGTTCTGCTTGAAGGAGCGAATACTAAGTCGGAGTCCTAGAGCCACTGACGTCAAAGTTGAAGATGACCGATTCTAGTAGAGTCTCCGGTACTAAATCAAAGGCTTTCCTCCTTTCGGCTTCTTTTCTCATCGACAGAGAAGTCCAGTCGAGCATCGACCTACCTGAAATGTTGGCTCTGCCATTACGATAAGTATAAGATTTATTAAGAGGTGGTTCGTGGTCGAATCGAAAATCCCTCTGCCAGATCCCAGAAATGTACGGTAATTTAGAATTACTCAGGAATTGGCTTGATGGAAAAAAAACTTAATTCATCGTATATGGAAGCAAGAGATGGCCCACATTTCTATCGTAATCGGTAGGTAATAAATCAAACTGCTCCGTCCGGCCCCGGCCACCACTCAACAGCTTCGCTCTGAGTTTGGGAAGTCCTGAACAGGCGAGGAAGAGTCTCTCTCCCTCCCTCTCTCTCTGTCACTAACTACCATTTCCTCTCTTTAATTTGTTCCTCCGCACCTCGTTTTCGTTGTAGGAACAAGAAAATAACTTTTTTTTATCATCTTCAACAATTTCTTCTTCTCTTTTCAAAAGTTTATTACGCATTGGGGTTGTTAGTAAATTAAGCAAAGGGTTGTTTTCGTTTTGTAAGAAGGATCTTTACAAAATCAGCGTCGAAATCGTCCGCCAAATTGCCACACTGAAAATATTTGATTGAAGAGAAAAGCTTTTTATGATTTAAAGATTGAATTTCATGTTCTCACCCTTTAGCAAAACTTTATTCGCCAGTTACGAGTATGATTTATTGGCGTTGTACATAGAATGTCGATACTTTTGGTCGAAGTTTAAGCCATTCTACATCCAATTAACTCTGGAACTAATTCTACATAACTAATGATAAGCAAACGCCACGTCCGACATAATTATGATTTGTTACTTCATAGAGTTTGTAGGATTTTCCAATTATCTGACGCGAAAAATGTCAATTCCATGAAAGAGAATGACGAAAACACGATTGGTTTATCCACCAAGTTTCAGGTTTCACAAAATAAATGCAATTAATATTTCAATTATATATTTACTAATGAAGAAACACGCAGCTTTGAATTTCTGAAATTCAAAAGCCATACAATTTTGGTTTTCTCCTCAATCGGAATACTCTCTGTTCATCAATTTTGCAAAGTCAATTATAAAACCCACTTCAATATTACAACTCGATGAAGGGGAATTTGTGTATATTTTCATCTTCGTTACATTCCATAATTTAAAAGCTTCAGTTTCATTAAATTATTTACTTTCCACCTGTTTACTATTCTCTCAAAACTTGTTGTAAATGACCTACTAGTCCCAGGCTAAGTGCAGAGTGCATTAACGATAAATTTCGATTTTGCATACCGATTTCCTTAATGCAAATTGAAAATCTAAATATGTATTGTGTGAGTAAGTTACTTCACGATCGACAAGCGAAATATATTATGTGCGAAAACTAATACAAATCTGAATGACAAGTTGAGTATGAATTATTATGTAAAGTCGAGAGATTATTATCAAAAAAAATTTGTGTAGAAATTACTGTTACAGACAAATACGACAAAAACGTTGATGGGAAAAAGAATTACGAATATTCTGAATGAAAAAGAGACTATACATTTTTCCACGTCGAAGCACGATCTACTGGAATTTATTTCAAGTTATTTATGAAGCTCATACCCATTCATCAATTCACGGCTATTGTGGACTCGTTTTGTGCAGGATGCGATTTTCTCGACAAGACACCTTTTTTCTATTAGACTTCTATTAGACATCGTTTCTGTTTTTTTATCAAGCGTTTAATCCAGTCATTGTTTGCTTGAAATGCGAGAAATTGATCGACATGAACTTCCACGGTCTGCGATTTATGGAGAAAAATATCCTAAAAAAGTATGTACGCCAATTATTGATGTTTGTTGTTGAATAACCGATATCAATTTGCAGATGCGATTGATACTGAATTTCGATAATTTTAAAGGCGGATTATCGTTTGGAAAGTAATTCTATGCTATGAAAATTCAACATATAACTTTTCCTAAGAAAAGGATTTAATCTCATCTGACTTATTTGCAATCGCCGGATAGAATGAGTTTTAAGGGAAATAGACGAAGACGTTATCTGTTTATTGAGGTGTGCCTACCGCGGAAGTTTAAGTGGATGCAGTTTGCACTGCTTGCATTTTTTCACGAAATTCGCCGAGATTTGCATCGTTGGTGTATTTTTAATGGAACCCAGCGACTCCCGCGTTTGATTTTTTTTTCCTCGAGAAGTAAAGTGCATCACCGTGATTATGCATCCCAGCTTCGCAACCACATACGCGTTCATTAAATGGAATGAAATTTCGTCCCAGTGACTTGAACTTCAGATCTGCGCCACCTTATTAATATAATATTAATGTCCTTGAAAGTAGGCGTATAAATGTGACAAAATTTGTACTGCTCCCTCTCATCTGTGCAAAAAATTAATTAACTTTTATCGTTTACATGTGTTCTCTAGGACACATGGAATTGGTAAAGAGAGATTTCAACTGATTCTATAAGGGAATAAAAAAGGATTTCAAGAGTTTCAAATACTTAAATAATCACTCTTCAATACCCTATTTTATTATCAATCAGATATTACTATTATATCCTGTACTCATAAATTGTTGATTGTACAATTAAAATATGTTTTTCGAAAATAGAAATCCCGACCGTGGCCTCGTCAGAAGGCAATTTCTGTACTACATACCATATACTATTTCTATAGTATTACATATAACACTAATATACCATAGAAAAATGTGGGTGAAAAATAATTACTCCTTACCACAAAAGCTCGTATACAGAGTCTGAGAAAAATCGTATCGTGGTATCCTTTAATTACTAACTATTCTTTGCTTACTATTTTTTTGCCAGAAGGTACGTTGAAGCGAACTTTTCGCTTTGCGAAGTTAGAAGGAGTTCATCTGCAGGGTACATATTCTGAAAATTAGACGCGATTATTAAAATTTTCCAAGTAAACAACTTTTCCATTAGTTTAAACGAAAAAAAAAAAGTTGAAAAAATGTAGATATTTCATGTTTTTAATCATGGAATGTGCAATTTTCAAAATATTTCCGTTCATGCATAAATAATTTAGTACTTTAATGCACAGTGTAGATCTCACTAGAGCATATTTTACTGAGTAGTTCGAGTAGAGTCGTACGATAATATAATCATCGAATCTAACGCATCATGCGTGAACAAAAGCTGTTACCGGAAGTACTAATGCGCTCACATTAACTCGAGTCATAAACGATAGACGACTGAACATTGTGAACATTTTGTGAGTTGAGATGGCCATTGGATATATAAAATGCAATAATTTGATATTCGATATTACTAATTTCGATGCACTTCGATGATTTGCAACTTTTCCATTTAGCAACTGATCCTAGGACTTTATTTAAATTATGGTTCAAATAAGGATTTAAATATTAAAGTGAAAGAAAACTAGAAAAGCAGATTGAGCGGAGTTTTATTTTTATCCTAAAAACCGGTTCAGACATTATCTTTCAGGTATTAAATCACACTTTTGTCAAGCTAGTTGATTGATAGAGATTTCTTTGCAGTCATAAATTAGCCTTAAAAAATCGTTATGGCGTATTCCCGTACATCATAAAATAGAAACTACAAAACTGAAATACTTGCCGTTACAGCGAAAAATTGTCTGTCATAGTATATACCTCAGTGGAAATTTAGAGACAGAAAAAATAATGTGCACGAGCCAGGACATTTTTTAAATGTTGCAATTACAGGATAAATGGTTTTTTTTTAATTTTAATTTGATGAGTTTATTTACGTTACGAACTTCACCTGAATAATACATGAGGAATAAAAGAAAGAACTTATCTCATTAAATCGGAGGAGGAATAATTATGTGGAGAATTGCAAATTTAGGGATTTTGTTGATTAAGGAGAAGTGCCTTCAAGCGTCAATGTATTGTATCACATGTGACAAGCTTAAAACTTCCCGCCCTATCCTAAATGGTAGAGTGCTATGTATTTGACATTTGCAAGTGCTGAGTTTCCTGAAGTACATTATCTAATCAGGAAATAGGGACTAAGTTGAAAATTGACGTGGATGTCTCATCTTGAAAAGCAGATATTCACACGGCGTTGCCCGGGATTTGAAGCCATTTTAAGTGAATTTAAGCATCTTCAAAGGCTTTTAAAGGAATTTTAAAGAATTTCATGATATTTTTATGACTAATTTTTTCCGCGTATACAGACATTAAATTTGATATTCATAGGTGACACGTATAATGATATGCAAATTGAGAAAACCCATTAATGTACAGTTTTATTTTGACCAATTTCGGATAGTGCATCGTCTTAACGTTCCATGGGAGTACTCCATAGAAAATAATCGCATTATCTCTTGTTTGTTGCAGTTCAATTTTGTTGGTAAACTGTTGGGTCCCAAGGGTAACTCTATGAAGCGTCTACAGGAAGAAACCATGTGCAAGATGGCAGTCTTGGGCAGAGGATCCATGAAAGATCGTCAGAAGGTGAGCTCCTATTACAGTATACTATATTACACTCTGCTTACTTTCAGCCCTGCTATTGGGCGGAAAATTATATTCCTTTGTGATTTTAAAATAAATCGATGCAGAAAATCCGCGTACGAAAATGAAATCTTGTACTGAGTATAGTTTCAGCAAAACTATGCTAAGAATTAAGTAAATATTAACCTTCCCCTCCGTACATGTCATCCAAGATATGAAAATTAGCTTAAAGTTTAGACAACTAATGAAAACTAATTTGGAGTGTACAAACACAAAAGAGAATCCAGTGAAATGATTATTACAATTAAAGCTCTTGTGCTCTGAAGGAACTCTAAGCATTACAAATATTTTCACATTTGTCAGTGTAGGTGCAAAATACTCTATGAAATGTATTCTATGAATTACTGACAGACATTTGTAAACATAATTCTCTGTTAGTGGTTAGTGGTTAGTGGTGGAAAGTTTATACCCTCTGTAATAACCACTATTTCATCCTTCCACACATTCGTCAGATAAATTACGTTATATTTTAAAAACTCTGTTGTCAGTATAGGTACGTAATATTTTTACGTTTATAGTTTTTTTATACACGAGTCGAAAATTGAAGGCTCTCGTTGCAAAATTATTCATAAAGTATAGAATGAGTAAAAATAAAGAAGCTTTTATAGTTGATCATAAATCAAAATTGCTATCGTTGCTTCATGAATGGCCTTCCATACATGAGCAAAACACATTGTGACTACTTTGTATGACGATAAAAAATATTCAGCTATAATAATAACATAATGACGTAAAATTTATCCAGCAAAAAGAAAAACTAATCCTACTCTAATCAGGAGCACCCTCTAATTTCTTCTTTAGATCCTCGCGGATAGGAAAGTGAAGGTAAAAACGCTTCTCATACCATCTATCTGTTTTTTTTTGCTATTTCCCATTTTATCTTCACAATAAATCTTAAATAAAACTCGATTCGAACTACATTTCTAGCTTAAATTTTGTTTTAAAAATTTCATTTTAACATCGGAATTAATTTTCGCGTCAATTTTCTTGTCATGAATCGACGACAGTTCGTTCTGGGTAGCAGAGGATTTAATTGCATTTGCGTTGGAAACGCGTTTGCGTTAACGAGCAATAGTACCGCGAACTCAAGTGGGGAATGAGCCTTCAATCCAATACCACTATGGTGAATATTTCAGCAAATGAGAATCAGAGACTATTGTTATATATCTGTTGATACAAAATTTAATTTTTTACTTGTCCGGAATTATTCTTCTGCGTCACACAGAGAAGTCGGAAGTTTTCGTAATAAAGTACTCGTTTTTTGAATATATAAATTCCGACCATGGCCTCATCAGAACCCTATTTTAAATATGAACAAGGCAATTTCTGTATAAGTAATCTAAGAAAATGAAATTAAACATAACACAGTGCCTCACGGTTAACTCAAAGTCGGCGAAATACTTTTATTTTTAGAAATTTCAAAGTTTCCGCGAGAAGTTTAAAGACTAGTCCTATATGTAAGGAATTTGCTGGAAACGTGCTCTGAAATCTTTGAAATTCTTTGACATTCTTGTAAACGTGTGATCCATTCGTAAGAATCGAGGAATATCATTTTTATATCTATACATATTTCAGTAGGTGGCACGTATATTTCTATAATCGATATATATTGAATAATGGAACGAACAAGACCCCCTTTCAATACGCAAAACTAAACTCGAGAACGAAACAATTTAGATTCGATTAATTATTTTTTCCGACTCGGTCTTCTGCGAAAGCTTCAGATTCCATATTCATGCAAAGGAAATTCGAAATTGAATTTCACATAAATATGCAGAATTTTTACGCCTTAAGTAGGCTCTTCTTGTAGCAATTGTGTCATTCCAGTTTTAGAGCAGTTTTGGGATTAACTCTAGTTATTGCTGATGTTGATTTCTACATATTTCTACACCGGGAGATGCTTTATTTTATATGTTTAATGGTGACGTCCTCTTCGTACTTAGGTGGCAACGGTGCATTTGCGATCATTAGAAGCAATAAAACTGTCACAGTTTCATACCGTCCTCTTCTTATCGCGAAAGGACAGACGTTTCTAAATTCGCCCATTTCATATTCCTCTTGGCGAATCAAGAATTCACCTTATGTGCAAAACGCGAGAGTTTTTCTCGATTTTCCGGGTAGGGCTTCAAATAAATATACATACCGAGAATGTTAAGCTTCGAAAAGTCCCGCTACCCTTAAAAAAAGGTACAAAAAGTAGGCCATTTTGAAAGACAAAAGGGATAATCAGGGTCTTGCTCAAAATTAGCACGTATTTTATTTTATTATTTTTTAAATTGAAAAACCTTTCACCATTACAGAGATTTATTTATCAGTTTATTTAAAGCATTAATATATAAATGAAGGTTCAATTTATTTTGTATGTATAGTAATTGATCCATTGTGGATCCTAAACGAGCAACGCCATATATCTTCTTCTGTAAAGATTCTATCTTCTGCGAGAACTTTAATTTCCTTGTAAACCACAGAAAAATTTTGCAGATTCACCATAGAGACAAAAAGTAAATCTCCACTTGGAAGAAAACATCATTTATGTAACTAGGGAATCAAAAAGGGAGTTTCAAAGTGAAGACATAAATATGAAAATTCACTTTCTATTAAGATAGTCTGAATAATCCGACTTGAATCCAGACGTGACTTAAGGGCACGTGTTACTTACCATATATGAGCAAATTTAGATAATCCGGATTTTTTTCTACAATTTTTACTTTTTCCAAAAAAAAAACTGTTTACGTTCTTGATAGCTGTGCACTATTATTTTTTGAAAAAGTAAACATTTTAGAAAAAACTCGGGTTATCTAAATGTACTCATATGGTAAGTAACACATGCCCTTAATTTGTAAAATATATTCTGGCATTTTCCAATACGCGGATCTCGTATGACATGATATTCACTGAGATGTTAAAAATGCGTTCTACTTGAATAAATCAAACTTCGAAGGCATCGAAGTAAAAACTTTTACATCTCTCCACGAAGGAAAATATGAAGCATCGTTTTCTTTCTTTTTCGTTGAATAGAACAATCTTTGTTTTTCTTTACTTTCGCAATTTTCTTACTGAAATTTTTAATATTTCATTTAATATTAAATTTATATTACAGCTTGATTTAAGAGTCTATCGTGAACTTTAATTAATGTGAAAAATATAAATCATACGCGTTGAAATCTCAGTAGTTTTGAAATGCCCCATTTAAATTAATGCATTCGTATTATGAATGAACACATCATGTTCTGGCAATGCTCCACAGAATTAATGCATTGTTTATCATCTAAATGTGGAAAAAGAAAAGCGTTACTGAAATAACATAATGCATCTGAGTCTTGGCTCGGCAGCTCTTCCAGCTTGTTCTATATTTGAAGAAGTGAAAATTTAATTAAGAGCTGTGAAAAATAAGAAATAGAGAAAATGTAATGAAGAGAGAGAGTTCAGATTTTCCAACGCTGCAAAGTGGATTCATTCTGAATTATTTTCTTCTTAAACTTCTTCAAGTGCCCGAAATAGAGTAACCCAACTGTTTCGAATTACACGTAATTTGAGAAATCCACTTTGCGTGAAAGAATAAAAGAAAAAGAGAGTGCAAAAGAGAATTATCCTAGGAAAATATTAAAGCTTCCTCGTTTAGAGGAGAGTGTGATTTATCACTATGACTTCTTATATTCCGGGGCTTCGCTTGAAACTTTTTATCTTCTTATTTTTCCTTCTCCCCTCTTGCTAGATGTCTCTTCGACTAGCATTTTCTCCGTCTCTTCACCTTCGAGTAATGTCCCAAGGCTCAATAAGATCTTATCTCGAAGTCATATATCGCAAATAATGTCTGTATATCCATGTACTTTTTTTTACATCCATCTTATCGTTTCTTACTCAATAGAATTTTCTTACATATCTGATCTAAATTTTCAAGTTCCGAGGACATCAACTGTAAGTACTAAATCCATTTTGATAAGGGAGTGCTTTTACTCGTAAAAATACGACTCAGAGTATTCCTTATGTCAATTATCATGTATAAATACTTTAGTTTAAATAATACTTTCTGATTAATTGTAATGATGCAAGTGTAAATAGTATAACAATGATTGATTTTTATAGTGAATTAAGTTGGTCTGACTCAAATGTAATGTTTTACCGCTATAATAATTTAAATATATAAAAAACAGAATACTCTGTACTTTTATATCCTATCAAATTCCGTTAAATTATTTAGAATTATTATCTAAATATTCCATAAAATTTTATAAAACCTTAATAATTTTTGTAAAATCCCATTAAATTTCTGAAAATTCTTAAAAATCGAAATAAATCTTTAGTTTCCTTAGTATTACAAAAAGTACTATACACGACAACCTAGTTCTTAAAGATATTTTTTCCCCTAAAAGAAGTCTATTATCTTATTTACAGTAAACGAACTTCGCAAGAGTGAAACATGTAATTTTGAAGTATCCCAGTTCAATTAACTCACAATACGTGCGGAATTTGACCTAGAGTCGAATCTCAAGTTCTTAGCAATAGTTACTTTGTTCCCTGATTGGATCTGCGATACCTACTCCATTAAGTTTAGAGTAACTTTGAAATTCATTGATCGTGAGATTCGCTTCAGCATATTGATTTTAACTTGTAAGTCTCGTGGCTGACTAAAATTTGCTGTTTCTACTTAACATTGACGCGTTTGTTACTCTCGGAAAGATAAAACCTTTTATCTTGCCAAACACAAGTTTTCTTGTAACGATGATCCAACAATTGCAGAATGTTGATTGGACGAAGTTATTGGAGTTAAATTTCATAATATCCAATTGTATATGCATGCGTATGCAGTTCTACTGAAAATTTTTAACCGTAATACATGACACTAAAACCTGTCTGCAATATCAGTTTAATGTGAATCAACGAGTTTCAAATAACATACGTATTTTCTCTTTTTATTTGATCATTTCATCTCTAAATGGAGATACCTGAAATTTGCTATACTTCTTTATGTAAAACTGATAAATTTCTATGATAAGAACATAATCGTATTAAAGACGTTTATCAGCATGAAAGAGAAATAAGAGAGAGGAATATAATCCAATTTATGCGATCAATTAACTATTGCTGAACCTAATAATGCATAGGAGCTGGTTTAATTTAAGGATAGATTTTAATTAAAAATTAGGTTAGTAATTTCTTTAGGCAGAGGAATCATTTTTTTTAATTGCCTTCATAAATAAAGTACACACACTTACAAAGGATTGAGAGATATGTTATAATTGTTTCGTTTCGTTTAATGTTTTATAAATCTCTAATTTTGGAAACTAATCGGGTGACGGAGAGACAACAATATTTTCTTGCCTTCATATAAAGGCAATAATTCCTGTTATGGCAGCCCATTTTGAGATGGAAAAGACGAAAGAAGCTCCTTATTTTCAGCTAAGTGGGGCCGCAGTTCGTCTTCCGTAAAACGATACTGTCAGAGGAAAATTTATAGGATCGCGTGCTTCACTATACTCCTCTTCAGCTCAGGTCGATGTTATTATCATGACCATTGTTGTGCATCCTCGATGAAGCACTTGCGAGTTATCGCTCGCATTCTACAGTTGGTTAGCTAACAATTAACAATAGTTGCCTGCCTGATCTGGTTCAAATTTCATTCATTGACCTCATCCGCTTGAACAAATATAAGCCCTCTCAAAGCAGAAGCGAGAGCAGAAGTTAACCCAAGAGGGAAATATGTTTCCTTTTTCTGCCTAATGTTAATAGAGACATCAAAACTTCCCAGATCATTCATTTGTTGCATAAGATTATTCTGAAGAGTCTTATTCATACAAATAAATATAGAAAGAAAGATTTTCGTAGCGATTGCTTTAGGAAAATAATATTTCCCTTTAAAAACTTATTTAGTCAGGTGTAGTAAACCACCCTTGAAAGCTTTTGAATATTGTATGTGATATGCTAATGGATTGACGATGAATATATCATTTCAGGAGGAGGAATGCCGTCAGTCACTGGACCCGAAGTACGCCCACCTTTCCGACGATCTTCATGTTGAAATAGCAGCTTTAGCCCCTCCAGCTGAAGCCCATGCTCGTATCGCCTTCGCTTTAGCTGAGGTTCGCAAATACCTAATACCAGACAATAATGACAACATCCGTCAGGAGCAGATGCGCGAGATGGAACTGACTTTGGGTGATGACGGTATGGTAGATGATAGAAGACCACCAGGCATGCGACCTCCAGTCGGTATTCTCAGATCGGGTATCAGACCTCCAACGGGTATGCAGCCCAGACAAGCTCGACGTAAGTGACAACGTATTTATGTAAAACACCAGATGTCAAGTATCTCCAGTATTTCCTCTTTTATTAAACTCCAGAAATATGAAATCTCTCTATCGAAACAGAGGCATTCATATCACACACTCTCGTATTTTGGAGAAATAATAATCTGATTCCCGAGGAGGAAGTCCCTTGGAACAGTGAGGGGGGGGGTATATGGGGTTCCTTAGCGCAAATGGAACATCTTATTAAAAAGAGAAGGATCCCTTGGTGGTCCTATGTGATACATGTGGTTCTGTACCACAATTGGAACATCCTAGTAGAAAGAGTAGAAAGACGATAGATGGGTCCTCTAGCATAACTGGAGGATCCTATTTTATACAATAACATTGAATTAAATATTAAAATATTAAATGTAATAATTTAATATAAAAAAGTCAGTCAGTATATGTAGATCATTTTTTTAAAGATTTGTATTTCTGGTGAAATTTAGCACTGAGTTTTGCTCATTATTTTATTATAATTAATGCAAGACGAATTTACATGATAATATAATGTTGCCCAATATTGTTTAAGTATGTAAATGAAATGCCAACCTGAATTTGACTTTATAAGCTGAAACAAGAAAAAAATATCTGGAGCCAATCTGTTGGCATATTTTGTAATACATCCGCTTTTTGATTTAATAACTATTGTAGAACTTTATTAAAAAGTAACATAAAATTTCAAAGGAATTTAGTCAATTAAACTTTATTACCGTTATGCTCTAAACTTTTTATTCATATACTTTTTATTCAGGGTTTGATATCATCTCAAGTTTAATTAAACGTCGCGTTTGAAACATAACAGCATTTAGTTCGAGGACATTAAACTCGGTTACATACTAATAAACTCAATTTTCCTCTTAATCGATTTTCTGATAATATAAAATTCGTTCAAAAGATTTGTTCCCATTTCATGATTTCATTTAAATTTAAATAGCTCAAAGTTTTCTTTATGCACTTTATAAATTTGCATTGAAGTAACAGTTGAAAAAAACAGAATGGTAATTCAAGAAAAAGTGCGAAAGTGGTTTCTTGTGGAAACTTGAGAATCCTGAAAAGCATTTGCTTTCACTTGATTTCAGTGTGGACTCTGGTGAAAATATCGTTTTGATACTTATGAATAACAGCTTCCTTTCATTTACCGCGAAAGAGCAAGAGAAGCTTTAGAGTACCACTTATAAAGAATCATTTTATTCACTCTGTTCGAGTTTCTGGAGGGTAGCAACACCATCCATATCTCATGTCGTGTATCGACAGCTGGTGACAGGTCAAATTTTCTTTACGCCACTTCACAGATATACCATATAAGATGTGTTGTCGTATTCTTTGGACTCGTGGTTAACTGCACTTTGCACTAAGACCGACACCGTCATTGATCTACTTGTACTTTTTCCAATAGCTATCCTTCCACCGCCTTCTGCTCGTGGACCACCCATCACTCGTCCAGTTCCAGCGAAAACGAAGGTCTTCTCTATTCTCGACCGTGCTAGAGCTGCCATGGATCAAAGTTATGGGTAATTATTCTTTTGTTTTTTTTTTAATTTCTTAAGATACCAATCGCAAAAGATGTTCGCAGCATGAAACCTATTTAATTTAAGCTACTCCTTGATTCGACAGTAAAGTTTTCAATAATTTGAACAATCAAGGAATTTTTATTGTCACCTATTCATTCGGATAGGGTCTAATCTATCTCAACAGAGTTCTTATCGAATTAAAGATTGAGATTTCAGTATTTTAAGTCCTCTTATTTGCCCTATTTTCTAACTTGACTATTGTGATAATTAATTTTGATTTATTAAACAAATAAACTTAGTTTATATTAAACTTAGACATTAAGATAAATTGAGTTCCTGAACTTTATCTTAGTTATTAAACTTGCAGACAGTTTCTTCTGTTCGAATAGAACTTTGGCAATTTTTCAAAGTCGAATTGCTAGATCTTCTGACCTTCTAAAGAGGAAAATAGTTATTAAATCGCGTCGAGGACATTGTACTGGTCGATCTGCGTCTCATTCTTCGATAGTCATTTCCATTGATTAGTCAGAGTCATATTAAAAGGGCAATCAGTATTCAAAAATATAGTGCAATTTAAAAATGAAAACATTTAAATTGATCATTTATTCGTTTACAATAATTGCCACATGTATGTATATATATGTTTATTTACATTATGTTTTCGTCATATTAAAGTACTCGTTTATTACATTTTTCATTTAGCTTTTGTTTGGGATTATGATTTTTGAATGAGATGGTGTTGAAAGAATGTACAGAGTACTTTTTTCTCGCTAGATTCGAGAAATCCACGAAACATGACTACGACTATCATGGATCTTCGACCAGTAGCCAATACGGCGATCGCCACTACAAATCCTCGACAGCGTAAGTATTTGTACAATAAACTTCTCGTCTTGTTGACGTTATGAAAGTTTGAGTGCTGTCAGGATATACATACGTGCATTAGTTACTTTCGAGAGCTTCTAAAGTCGGTCAACTGTTGTATTTCGCTGTGAATATTATGACTGAGATATAATGGTTATACCATATCCCTATGGAGCTTTTGCGGCTTGTAGTGCTATTGTCTTTATTCTCTCAGTAAAACAGAATGCCAAATCTTCTGTCCCCTATATTATTCTTTCGCATTCCATATTACAAAAAGCAAAAGCATCAGAGGTTCAAATTGCTCAAATTCAAACAAAAAATCCCGAAGGTATTTTTTATAAAATCTCTACTCAAGGTGGCCAAATGTCAGGAAAGTCAGGGAAATTGGAAAATTGAATTTTGTATCCACCCTGCTGCCGAGGATTTAAACTTAGTTATTGCATCAAAAAATCTCTTCGGAGTCTTTTATTTCTCACTACTTTTTTAAAATAACTGAATGGGAGAGTGATAAATTTGTCATTACCATTGGGCGCTTTAATTACCAGAAATGTGCAGGTAATGCTTGCACATAAACCTCATATTCATAACCGAGTTTTGAATATTGACTATTAAAAATAATTACCGGTTTTGTACAATGGTCTGGAGATTAGTAATTCGAGAATGTACATTTCTGAACGTGTGGATGGCTTGTACAATGTACATAGATACTGAACCAAGATATTAAAATCAGTTGATGTAAAACTAACAAAATTATTTTGTATATTTTGCAATGAAAAAAGATCTCTTGAAAATGGTATCATAGTTTAAGATCTTAAGAACAAGAATAGTTCTTTAAAAATCGTAAACTCTTTTAGTGGGCACTTTAATAAGTTTCTCGTGCAGAAAGTCCGATAAAGACAATGACAAAAATGTACTTTAGATAGCGACCAGTGCTAATTCTTGAACGTAAAGATTTAATCACAAATTTTATTACTGCTTTGAAGAAAGACTTTACCTTCTTTTGTGGATTGTTCTCTTGGTATCTAAAACGACTACTTTCTTATTCTCTCGATACTTTTAGAGTTACCATCAAGAGAACCTTTTCATGCTTTATCGATTTTCATCCAGCTTTGAGAACTAATCTCGACTGAAAATTAATTGGCGTATTATTTTTAGCGATGATGTGTTCCAAGCTCCTGGAAGATACGGATCCTATGATTACGAGGATGACACCTTACCTCATTCATCACACGATTATTATGATTCAACAGAATATCCAGGTAAGGTAAAATAAGGAAATTGAATCAAATTCTGCACGTTCGTATTCTACGGTTTGAAACAAAAGTTAATTTTATTACTTGAAAATTTAAATAGTGAATTTTTTTCTTAATACAAAGAGAATATAAAATAATTTATTCCAAAAAACTCATTTTATAAAGGGAAAGGTGGATTGTATCCTTGCATTTGTAACTCTTCATAAAAACTAAACTGCTTTGTCATTCGCGCATTAAATACTTAAATTAGCTCCTAATTGCAGATAATTGAAATAAAAATGTTATAATACTTGATTGATATAAAAATTAATTTTTAAATCGACAAGTAAATTTTAAATTTCAGTAAGCTAAAATAAGCAATGCTAAAACTAGCTAGCTTATTGCGTGTTTAATCATTATGTAGGTTTTTAACTTCTCTAAAAACGCGCATAGGACAAAGATAATCTTATTTGGGATAAATATTTTTCAATTAAGATCTTGATAATACTGTTAAATAATAATTTATCTTTATAAGTGTCTTAGCATGTATATATAATTAATTGATGTTTCTTCGGTGTTGTCCGAAAGCTCCAATAATTAAAATGCCTGAATCCATGATATTCGCAGAGGACTCAACAAGCCGCGCATGGAAATCTTACAAGACTACAACAACATCAAGCTCGGCCTCGCGCTACCGCACAGCTCCGTATACACGACCCTCCAAGTAAACATTTCCTTTAAAATAAACCAAAAAATAATAAACCCCTTATATATTCAATTTTAAAATATTCATATAAAATATTTTATATGAATTTCTATCGTTATTTTTACTTCGCAAACTTGGTATACAGGTAACGAGTTTTTCGTATTCATTCATCTCAAATTTTTAAATTAAACACAGTTTTTTGAAGACCCTTTTATAATCCATATTTTCTAAATAATCTGATTTAACTTTAAACTAAATAACGCGATTATCCCACCTTTCCTTTCCCATCATCCTTTCTTTTCCTTTGTTTGCACCCTTTATATTTTCAGACCTCTCATGGCGTTCAAAACAACGTTTCAAAATGAGTAAATCGTCAGGTGGACTTGGAAACGTGAATACATACAATACGAAATAATAGGAACGCGAATCAACCTTTATTTCGATCGTGTGGAATTCGTATGATTTTTTCTTTAATACGAAATTTTGAATTATTTCTCCATTTCGAAACACAGTAATCATAATTCCTTAACCTTTTCCTAAACCGTGATACCGCAGCATGGATATAATTAAACACGAAGACTCAAGAGGATGAGAGACGTGTAGAATAAAATTTACTTAATACGAATGGATGATCTTAAAGTATTAGGGGCAAGAAATATACGGAAGGCTCGGCGTTATGTCAAAAAAAATCGTGAAAATTTCTAAAATTGTAAAACTAATTAGGAATTTAAATGTTAAAAAATATAAAAAGCCTGAATTATCGCATTAAACTAAAATTATAGTTAACCATGCTGCGTATACATGCACATTGTAAATGAATGCTTCTAATGATAAGCTTGAAATGTCCTAAAAATAAATATTAAAAATTTTCACATCACCTAATGTAATCTTCAATTTAGACTAGTTGCATTTAATAAGTCATTTAAGTGTACAATTATTTGTTACGAAGATCGTAATAGATTTTTATTAAAAAATTGTAATCAGTACATGTTTAAATAAATTAGGAAAACAATCGGTCTGCGAAATACTTTTAGCAATCACATAAATAACTTCAATGGTCAAATAATTCAATATTCACTATGCGAATGTAAGTCACATAATTATGAGAAATAAACATTAAATAATAAAAGAACTGTAATTTTCTTATTTCTCAATCTAATATCAAGTCATCAACGCGATAGATAATTTTGAATGTAGGGTCTAAATTTTAAGTCGTATGATAAAATGTGTAGTTTATTATTGTCGTTTAAATAGTTTAGAAAATTGTTGCACTTTATTTTGGACGAAGTATTTGTTGATTTTGTTTAGTTTTGTGTTTTCTGTGCCCTAATTCGAAATATATTCTTATCAGGTGTATAGAAGATACCTGCAGGTCGCGTGGGAATGCGCTCTTGCCGTTCGAAACCTTCTTGGTATCTCTCTGAGCAATGGACCCTGAAGTACTTTGATGTGAGTATTTTGCCGTGGCATACGCTTTGCTCTTTAATGGACCCTCAATTCAAGCTCGTACGCCTAGAAAGTCAGATCACTGACGATTGTTTGAATATTGCATTGATGATAGTTGAATTCACGGAAGAAAGAGCCTATTGTTTGGAAGCTCATAATTAACTTCATTTCGTCCTAGTACGTCAGAGTATCTTCAATTATTTTATCTACTGAGTTCACTGTGTCCAAACTTTTCGACTCTAAAACTTGCTTCCATTGCATTAACTGGATATCAATCAGACCGAGAACAGATACAGTCATGTTCTGATTATTGCAGCAACGATTAATCATAAACCTGCACCTTTTGCTTATTTCAAATAGTTTTAAAAAATTATATGAGATAGGAAAATTGTATTTCAGGTGGAGTTCCAATGCAATGCTTGCTTCACGCGTACAGAAGCCGAGCGAATGCTCTTGTCTCGACTTGTGTTCAACACTAACAGCAATGAAGTGTTATCGTTAAGAAGATGACTTGATGCTCAGCTATCGAGCATCTTTCATAGTGAATATTGAAAGGATGTTTCTCGTTTGTTATTCAAAGTGATAAATAAGACAGGTCTACGACTTTTACCTGCAAAGTTCTCCAATCCTCTAATATTTCAGATGTCAAAATTCTAATCAAAACCTATATTTTTTATCATTTATAATGCGAGCAAAAGTTAAACACAATAAAAAAAGAAAATAAAAGTCTCGTGTAGATTAAGGCTTTGTGGTGATAAGAGCAAATTTACCTTTGTTTCGTATATACGGTCTAGTTTTTGGAAAAAATCGTTATTATTGTCAACGTGATCTTGAGGAAACTAAATTGCTCTCTCTTATGGTAGAGTATCAGCACTGACTGAATGAATTCTCTACCATTGAGAAAGTCTTTAAGTATAAATTAAAATAATATCCGTTCCTACAAAATTGTCAAACAAATTGCCTAATTACATTCTTGGCGTATTTGAATGGATTAAAATCTGTACATATCAACGTCTGATCTGATCAAAGTCAATTCTTGAGCGTGTGTTCATGAGAATAAATGGAAAATTGTTATTAGAAGATTACTTATTATTTATTATAATGATTAATATATATTTTAAATATGAAACATAAATAATAAGTTATACGGCAAAATAATCCTTAAATTTTACACTTGGATGTATCCTATAAAGTTCAATTTTTGTCCACGAATTGTACGATATATCCTTTTTAAATGGTAAAATAAATGTGTTTTTATCTATAATCTTTATTTATTATTTACATATCCTCAAGTAAAATTATTTATTAAAAGTTTCTTAAAGAAATTATTTTAAAAATAAAAATCGATTGTATGTTTTATCGTAGTATCTCTCGTACTTGTGTTATCATGAGTCGGTAATATTCTGCTCACATTCTAGTTCTCTTTCTGCTGGTATCTTTCAAGTGCTGTTGATATTGTAGATAGCAAACGATAAAATGATAAAAATTATAAAATAGCAAATGACAAAAACGATGCAATTGGGTTGCTTAGAAACAATATTTATTCCACCAATATACAAAAATGAACCGTATTAATATCAGAATATAATATACTACTAACTTCAAATATATTTAATAAAGATATATCTGAGTATCTTACAAGATTAGAATGATGCTTCAACTTGGAACAAAATCGTCTACAACATTCTTCACAGTTGGCACAGAAATTCCTGTAGAAAATAGTTTCCTACGCTCGCTAGCGATTATAAATAATTATTAATTTACGGAATCTTAGATCTAGAAGAGTCCTCTATGTAGTCGTGACGGAAAAATAATTCAAGTTTTACCTATCTAGCTATATCGGCTCCATGTTAGATCGATATGTAAGAATTTCATTTATGACGGAGAATAGACACGGTTCCTTGAAATAAAATGACAATTTCTTGTATCTATAGTCTACAATTTCGAATCAAACATGGAGAGACTTGGCAACAAGGTTATCTCGAATTATACTTCACTATGAATCGCTCCTATTAAAAACATGGAATGTAGCATTTCTTTACTTAGATGCCTTAATAATGTATGATTATATCACAAGAAAGATTCAAATGCTCTGTACATATTTATTCTCGGAACATCAAATGCTCTCAAGTATAACTTACTTCGAATTTTAATGTCTAAAGTTTAGTTACAAAGTTAGATATGTCTCAGGTTCACCTGATATTGTACTTCATGCGATTCAATGCCATCTGCACTTCGCTGAACGCAATTAAATATATTTTTTTGTAAATACATTATTCAGCATTTTCTTTCTGTTCTTACAATATCTCTAATACCTTTTATTTGCGCTTTTCTCCTTTAGCTATCGCAATGACAGCTTCTCACGGCCAAGGTTCTTTGCTTTTCCCCTATTAGTATTCACGATCGATTAATTGGCACATAACAAATGGCAAGTTTCGTATTGGCACGATTTCATCTACGTAGTTTATTTGATTGTTTTCAACACATAAAGTAAACAATCATGAAACTTCCGAATTCGTTTAATTCAATTATGAGCTCACAAATATTAGCCTCGGACGGCTTTTTTCTTATTCCAGAATTCACACGCAGGCCAATTTGATAATACTTTACAATTATTGTACATGAAATGTGATTCATAATGACTTATACTTGAGGCGAAATAACAGTCTCGAAACTCAACTATTAACCGTAATTTGGCAACTGTCGAGAGTTAGCAGATATTGCAAATTCTTTAGCTTTAAATCCCATATCTTAGAATTACTTGTACAGTAATCAAGTACATAAGTAAATACGAGCATTTAAAAATTGTTTACAACGCTAAGAGGACGCACCGAAAAAAGATCGAAGTGAATTTATTTATGTTTATTACTAAAAGAGCTGAAGAATCTTCTAAAAAACAGAAGTGCCTTCTATTTAAAACTTAAATAACTGATTCGTTTTTAAATGCTCAATAAAATCACAAGTCTCCACTTGAATCCTTTTCCGCTCGACACACCTAGCTTTTGATGAGATCTTTAAAGTCAGCTTTGACTAAAGAAAAAGTTGACGCATTGAGTAAAAGACACTTCTGATTTTTCCTACGTCCGTTATAGATTCGCTTCGAGTTTAATAATCTGAATCGGTTCTAATCATTCGTAGTATTTCTGACCAGCCAACCTCTACGGATATGCGTATACAATTGGACAATTGCACGTGGTCCACTGATAACAGCTTGTCGCAGAGACGAGCCAAAGTTCAATTGTAGGGCCAGGAATGCCTGATAGATGTGACCACGTTGGAGGTGGGCGGGTCATCTGGGCGTCACTTTTTCATGTCATTCATTAACGATCCGTCCTTGTTCTTATTCGCGTCCAAATTCGACTGTTGACTGCTAGTTACACCACTTCCATTTCCCGGGTACATTTTCTCCAAATGGTTTAAGGATTCACTGAGAAACTTCTGTAACATATTAAACATTCCATTTCTTTCACATTTTCATCGAATTCAAATTAAATTGAAAGTATAGTACTTTTTTGTAGAGTTCAAATCTACTCAAATACTGACAGGCAGTTTTTCTTTACCTGTATTGCTGTTAGAGCTGCGACGATTGCAGGACTTCCAAAACCATGTGATATTAATGAGAAATGTGTAAGATGTCTCTGTATACTTGGATCAAGAATATGTTGTGGTCGTGTGTTGCACAAGGGTGATCGGTCTTGATTTAAAAGGTCCATCAGCTCTTTGGTGATTTGTCTGCAAAATGATTGAATAATAAATTATCAAAAGCCTCCAAAATTTACGACACATATAAATATACATATTTCTTTAAAAAAAAAAAAAAAATAATCGACATTGCACCTGCTAAAATTACTTACTTGGTGGCATGCAGCAACTCTTTTCTCCTATAGGAATCTTGCGGTTCGCAGTGCTGTCGACTAAGGTATTCGGCAACTTGTTTCGCCGGAAATTCCGTTTCACAAACATACCCAAAGTCTCTTGCAAGGTGAATAGCCTCTCCTGTAACAGAAAAGATTAAATGAAATTAATTACTACCTAATTATCTCTTTCAAAAATTACTCAAACCTTCAATTCTTCAATTTTTATTCCTCAGTTTAAAAAATGCAGAAAATAAGACCCGGCTGACTAAAATCGACTCTATCTACTAGGAACTCTTGTACCTCTTACTAAAGTATTGTCCTCACATAATCCATAAATTATTCAAAGTGTTTCTGGTTTGTAAATATCTTTTAAGTACGAAAAATAAAATTTTACTACTTAAATCGTTATCTCGATTTAAAAATGAAATTCGTTGCTTTTTTCTTCAGTCTCTCTTTTTGTATGCTGTAATCCGAAAAGATTAGCTAGTGTACCCAAGTGTACCTTATGCGTGTATTTGGGGTAACTAATCTAGCTTCGTGACATCTACGATCTCTCCATCCTACGCAGATTTAATACTGATAAATCGCTACAGCCACTCAAGTTGAATAACCTCTCGCGCAAAATGTAGTCCGGTAAAAGTTGGGACGGATGGCTTCAAAGATTCTCGCCTTTCTCCCTCTCTTTTCATATTTTCTATTTCTTCTCCTTCCACCTTTTTTTTTGTTCTGTCAATTGTGATTCCTTTTTTCGCGGGACGCATGTAACACCACGCGGGTTAAGGGAAGTAGGCCCGCTGAGTCCCATTATCGGTAAGAGCACCACCCGGGAGCTTCCCCTTTTGCCCACAGGGTCTTTAGGCGCGAGCCACCTGCAGTTGGCGACTTATCTAATTTAGGACTCACTTCTCTACTTTTTTCTTCTTATTATATCTACAGTTTTTTACAAATTTTTTTACAACGCTTTTTAAGGATGATACATATCGCGGTGAGAGATTTAATCGCGCGAGAGAAACATCTATAATAATTCATGTAGACAATACGTCGCTTTCTTTTCATACTGGGAGATTTAATTTTGCGAGCCAGGTAAATTATAGTATCGTCGTTAAGTTGGTGTTTACTGTGCGGAAATTTAAGGAAATCCAGGAATTGTCCTTGAATTTATTTTTGATGCTAGAAGAGGAATTAAATGGGATTTAGGTAAAGGGGAGGAGTGAAACCCCGAAATCATCGCCAATTTTACCTGATTTTTTCATTACTTTTTCAGTTTGACCACCAAACATTGAAAGTTGACCAACAAAAGTAAATAGCTATATTAAAAAATCGCTATTTATTGAAATTCTATCTCAAGATAGAATTTCGGTTGATAACTGATTTTAAAGTTCAGTATTTCAATTAAAACTTATCATTGACTAAGCGTCGGCACTTAGAAGACAATTAGGAAAAAAGTAGTTTGTAAGTGGATACTTCGTAATCACGCACGGTAATTATGGACATTTTTGCGTAATTAAAGGTCATTATAGCTTTATACTCACTATCGTAATGATCACAGTTCCTACTTTAATAACCATTAACGAATTGTTATGAGCAGTATAAGTTTCCATAAATGCTTACATTCCAATTTATTGATTATAGTATTTAATAGCCAACGATATCATGCCTCTAAACATTGTTTTCACTTAGAAATAAAACATTAAGAATTAGAAAGCTAAAACCGATTATTTCAGTCTGAATTAAAAAGACTTGATGACTATTTTCAGTTTTGAGTTTCAGGAAACTATAAATCTTAATGATACTTTTAGTTGTTAGATGTTTTTATTACTTCTTAACATTCAAACATTTCCCAGAATAAACACAAGTCAAATTAGAAAAAATTTTAGCACTTGAGCGTCAATGAAAAAGTAGGAACAGGTAATTTGTCTGCAATGATTTCTAGACTTCGCTGACTCGGTGTAAGAACGTCGATTTAAAACGGTTGAGAGCGCACGAATGCCGTGATCAATTGAAGGTAACTACCCTGAAAAGTGGCTGAAGCTCTGAATTGTTTAGATAATATTGCGCAATACACTTAAGTGAAACTCTATGCTCGAGAAAACTGCGATAATCATGGAAGAGCACCTATAATGTTTAGAGTATTTTCTCTTAGATGTTAAACCAAGAATTCGTATCGAAAATCAGGGTGGTGACTTGAGCCAGAACCCGGAAATTTAATTCAAATACTGGAAGTTGACTTCTGATTTATTTACTTGCAGAAATTTACTCGGCGTTGTTCAGGATTTAAAGAGATTTCATAGAATTTCAAGGAATTGTAAAGAGACTTTAAAGGATTGCGAAAGATTTTGTTTAAAAAAAAATAGTAAAAAATATAGATTTTAATGAATTATTAAACAATTTAACAGCTATCCTTATTTTAATACAAAAGCCTATTTTAGCAGAAAAAGGTTTCTTTGTGTAATTATTTCACATATAAAAAGAATTTGTTTCGATTGTTGATAGTCAGGAAAAGCGAATGAGTCACTTAGCTAGGCGAAGAAACATTTTGACACGAAAGCGACTGATTGGGACTTCAAAGTAAAACCGAGTCTAGGGTTGTTATACTCAGCAATACGTTCGTTTTCTCGTAATGACAAAAAGTCCCATAGTCACGTAACGTGTTTGCGGCGGTGCCACGTGAAATTGGTTTTATCTTCTATGGCAAATATCGCGTTCCATGCCTAGCACCTGAAAACAATTACGGTCAGAGTATTTTAACAACTCTGTTGCTTTCTATCAATCACGCTATTCGTTCCCCCAACGGTTTCTCACCTCGCAGACAATAAGTCACACTTGATTATTCATTGGCCAATCAATAGATTTACATATTAGATCCTTATATATTCACTCACGTTCATATTCTAAAATGAAGAAAAAAATCAATTAAAAAAATCTACTCATTTACTTGTAACAATGAAATTTCAGCAATAAAAATATGACAGTGTAATCCAATCATTTCGCATATTACAGATCGTATAAACTATTTTCAGTTTACACTCTTGACGTTTTAAGGACTTTTATGTTACACAGTTTGAATAGGTATATCTGGTTTAGAACCTATGCGCGAGCTTCGATTTGAAAAGACCAGTTCCAATTGCCTCACACGGCGGGTGCTCGTTTGCCCGTCATCTAAGATCGATGATCACGATCTTCGACCGCAAATGATGTTCCATTATCTCCATAATGGAAGTCTGCGGGGAAAGTGGGGGAAAATAGATTTCGGGAATTCTCTTCCGCGAATCGAGGATACACAATTCCGCATTAAGTTTCGACTCGTTATCCTTTATAATAAAAGGAATAAGATTATATGTGAGCGGAAGAACTATTGCACATAAAAAGAGCATCAAATGATTATTTAAAAAAGATATGGAAATTAGTCAACTTAATTCTCTTTCAAGAGAGAAAGGATTAGCATACATATGCTGTGAAAAAATAACTAGGCACTATTATGAAATGCTAGTTGATGAAGTGATTTATTTCTCATCAGCAACGAGTCTATTTTACACCTCATCTTTTCTTCACAATGATCAAAGAGTCGATGAAAAGTGGAACGAGTATCAGTATAGAGTGCATTGCTCGTGAAGAATAATTTATATCAATCTGAGAACAACTTTCAATTCATGAGTTGACGTTGGCGTCTAACATTGATCTAAGTCAGGTGGAGATTGCTTTCATTAATTTCTAACGTTATTAGAATCCTCTTGATACTAGGATCTTATAAATTTCAAGTGATTTTCTGAAATGAAGAAAATAATTCTTAATAATATCGCGGATCATAGTTGCTATTAAATGTAAATAATGAACAATTAGAAAGTGTCATGCTAAAGGGATTTAAGAAGTATGTGTTGCAAGAGTAGGTAGTAAACGGTACTGACAATGAATTACCGATTTTTGTCTGTATGCTCGTTTACAGAATGCCAAACTGTAGAAAGATTTGGCACCTGTGAGATGATGCGTAGGTGAAATATTTACAAGCCTCTCTTCTGAACCTCTCTTTCATTCGCAAGTAGAAAGGTGCAATATGCCCGCGTCCAGATGAGGTGAACTTCCTATAAAATATATGTTGCATCATCGTGACGATCAGACACGAATTTACGCATGAATCACGCACTTCTGCTGGCTCTCTTGAAACTCGAGACTGTTCCCACACTTTCGCGGCTCATTCAAGACTCTTTGAAACTCTGTGATGACAACGAGGACCGCGTGGGCATTTTCTTTGGTTCGACCAATCTCATTTGTTCTTTACCTTTGGTAAAGACAAGAGGCTTCTGGACAATTGAGTACTGTCGCTCTCACAGATTGCATTCGAAACTTAAAACCCCCGCCTTCTTCTTTTCGAGATGACTCAAAAGCTCTTACGTATAAATCTTCAAGATATTAAACAGGTTCTATTCATTTAATTGTTGTAGGAATGGCGACTCGGGATTTTATTGATTTGGATTTGTAATGTTTACCAAGGAATATTCTAAAGAAAATGTACAATAACTCCGATGAACTGAAGATGGAAAATCCAAGGACGCGATTTTATGAAGACCACCGACTATAAATTATAATCAGCGACATTACTAACACTCTAACAAACATCCCTCGCGTCATTAGAGCGAAGCTAATAGAAGAGTACCGTCTCTCTCAAGTCTATTACGTGCATTGCAATGTCTGCATCTGCTCGAGATAATTTTCATTCAGAAAAAACCGAGAACTTCTCTAATAAACTTGAAGACTCATAAAACTTAAACAATAGAATGCGGAAGAACTTTCGACATTTATATATTCATTAAAATCTACATCTTTCTATCAATAAACTTTAATCAATTTCAAGAACTCTATAGGTGATCGACAGTTCCTCCCCAAGAATCAATTTCCAATTGAAATATTCGTAAACACTTCAGTAGTCTTAATTACTTAGAACTGCGACTTCGACTCAAGTCAATTACTCGATTGTAAGTAAAACGTAATTAATCATTACGTCTACAATTAGCAGTCGTTAAGAGTATAAGCTATTAATTATCAGATTCAAAATAAATCTTAGTCGTGTAAAAGGACAAAACTATTTGCCCTATTAAAAGTATAACGCCTAACATTATACAATGTAATTTATTACTGACTGCAGCAAGTTAATTATTCAATCATAATTTGTAGGGTACTGTTCAATTTCAATCGAAGCTGTTAACAGGTTGACGAATGAAAAATTATCGAGATAGTAAAGTTTGTTAGATGCTGAAGTTACAACAAAACTATTGATAAAGAGAAAGCTTTACTAGAGGATTTCGAATTCGAAAGTCTTTCATTAACATTCATTAATAATATTAGTGAAAAAGTTATGAAACTTATAAAGTAATGAACCCTTTTTACAGGCCATAAAATATTTTTAAAACATACTCTTTGCTAAGGCTAATCAAACAATTTACTTTGTTCTACAATTCTCAGTTTTATCTCTTCAACTCCAGACTTTCTCTGCTAGGTACAAAAAAAAAAGAATTTTAATGAGAGATTTACTGCCTCAAAATACATACCTTCCACCAAGGATGTTAACAGCGTAACGTTGGCAGCCTTCCTTCTTCCTGCTGGCAAATTCAGTCCGATTTTCTCCAACTTTTCCCTCAGAAGTCTGCCACCATTTTTTGATTTCGCTCTGCAAAAAAAATTAAATTTCTCAATAATAATCGTGAAGAACTCTTACATAATAGACGCACACACGTTTTATGACTGTCATTGATTTTCGTGCTCAACAGAGGCTTGATAGAATTTCGAAATAAATGTTTTCTCTTTCCTTTTTATTTTTTTTAAATTTCCACTATTAATCACATCACTTAAATATGCAGGAGAAATAAATCCTTCATGAAAAATTAACTCTTCTAATGACGATGATGTAAAGATGTTTGGTACTAGAAGTATTATTTGTTTACTTCTTATGTTTCCTTTTTTCATTTACGGATGATAATAAAAATTACAAAATTGATTTATGCATTTTATGAAGCAGCCATAAATTAGAGAAAATGAGGGAAGTTCTATTCGACAACTTCTATGGCTTGGAGACATTTATTCAAGGAATTAGGACGCAAAATCGATCCACATCAAGAATAACCAAGATCATGTAACAGTAAATGGGCGAACCATCACTTCCGGACGTGACGAGAGGTTCGCTTCACTCGTTAAAGGCCTTGTCTTGGAAAGGAACCTGTGGCTCTTATCATCGCGATAGCTCGATTCCCTTCCATTCAGGATATCTTCCCCTGCCTCCCTTCACTAAATCTCTCACCACCTTCAGGAATTCCCCTTCGAGAACTGGAGACTCGATTCACCCTGATTACTCGAGTCCTTTTCTGCTACTAGCATCGTTAGTTGTTAACGGATTCATCTCGACTGCAAGATAGAAATCCATTGAATGTTGATATCGAGTCAAAATTCATTCTATCCCAATCTCAAGACGTCTCAACTGCTCTCCGATCTCAACAAATCGGCTTTCGATTTCTGTACTTTTGTTTTATGGAGATTTATTAAAACTTTTTGTTGGAAAAACGAGACTTGTCCTAAACATATCAATCCAGCATTTTCGTCTCGTTTTGACTTGTTAGTCACCAAGTTTTTACTCGTTCGATCATATTTCAAGCAAAGTAAATGTCTCGTATTTTCTCGTTATGCAATACTAGTTGGAAAACATTCTCAACATGCTAATTTGTGAATTATTAATATAATTTAAGAAATATTGAAGCTTGATCGTTCTTTAAAAAATAATGAAATAGTATATCTCGGAATTGTTAATCTTTGAAAGAAAGTTCCCAAGATAAATTGTCGTACTTCATATTCGGTTTAATTGGTTGCGAATATTATTCACAGAGACCTACTATTTTGTAATTATCAGTCAGAGATCACCGTTAC